>JAFEMH010008058.1:0-65629 GCA_022495995.1 Adenophora triphylla var. japonica | reverse complement strand
GTGATAAGGACGTGATGGCGCCCTGGGTGACCGTAGAGGCCGGTGATAAGGACGTGGTGGCGCTGCTGCTGCGACCGTATAGGTCGGTGATAAGGACGCGCGCGACCGTATAGTCGGTGATAAGCGACGTGGTGGCGTCCCGGGTGACCGTATAGTCGGTGATAAGGACGCGCGGCGTCCCGGGTGACCGTATAGGTCGGTGATAAGGACGTGCGGCGTCCCGGGTGACCGTATAGGTCGGTGATAAGGACGTGGCGGCGTCCCGCGACCGTATAGGTCGGTGATAAGTGACGCGCGGCGCTCCGGGTGACCGTGATAGTCGGTGGATAAGGACGTGGTGGCGTCCCGGGTGACCGTGATAGTCGGTGATAAGGACGTGGCGGCGTCCCGGGTGACCGTATAGGTCGGTGATAAGTGACGCGCGGCGTCCCGGGTGACCGTGATAGGTCGGTGATAAGGACGCGGCGGCGTCCCGGTGACCGTATAGTCGGTGATAAGGACGTGCGGCGCCCCGGGTGACCGTATAGGTCGGGTGATAAGGACGTGGTGGCGTCCCGGGTGACCGTATAGGTCGGTGATAAGGACGTGCGGCGTCCCGGGTGACCGTATAGGTCGGTGATAAGGACGGGCGGCGCGCCCGCGACCGATAAGTGCGGTGATAAGGACGCGTGGCGTGGCGGACGCTGACGCCGGGTGACCGTAGGTCGGTGATAAGGACGTGCGGCGTCCCGGGTGACCGTATAGGTCGGTGATAAGGACGTGGTGGCGTCCTGGAAGTTTTACGATTTTCCTAATCGGGTGGTTTAAGGCCTTCCGGCCGGAGATAGTCATGAGGACTTGAATCGTCTTCCGATTGCGGCTGGTGCCACGCCGGAGGACTTTGAATCGTCATCCGGCGGCGGGATGTAATGCGCGAGGACTTTGAATCGTCTTCTAGCCGCAGTGCGGAGGCGTGGCCGCCAGGATTCGAGAGGCGTAGATGCCATTTGTGTTTTTGCATGTTGATGTAGAAGGCCTGACTTACGATGACCGCCGGTGCTTGAGCCGCCGTTGAAGCTGGGCAAGGATGACGGCCGATGATTGCTTCACCATTTGGCGCTTGGGAGGCGCTTCGTGCTCGGGACTCAGACGGAGGTGTTGGCTCCTTCGCGTGCTTGTTTTGCCGCTGAGCGGGCAAGGATGATGGTCGGTGCCGGGGATATGCGCCTTGCATGACTTCCCTTTCGACTTGTCGGGAGGAGCTCGGGCTTACTTTGATGGCCGGTGCTTGCGCCGCCGTTGAAGGTGGGCGAAGTTCGGGCTTACATCCGACCGCCTGCTTGAATTGCTGGGGATGCATGACCTCGTAGGGCCCTTTTCTCGTTGGGAAGATGACTTCGGACCTTCAGGGCCGAGCGTTGAGTTGTCGTTGAGCGCTTGGAGGCGTCTTGGCGCCTTGATATTCGTGGGGAGGTGTCGCTCTTCTCGAATTGCCGCTGAGCGGGCGCTGGTTGAATTGCCGTTGAGTGGGCGAGGATCGGTCTTACGTGATGGCCGATGGTTGATTTGCCGTTGAAGTGGGCGAGGTCCGGTCTTACGCTGACGGCCGGTGGTTGATTTGCCGTTGAAGCTGGCGAGGTCCGGTCTTACGCTTGACGGCCGGGATTGAATTGAAGGGTTAGGGACCATTCTCGCACTTGGATTTGCCGGAAAAGGCCTTAGGATGCCAGGGGGCAAAGATTATAAGGGCAGTGAAAGTAATTTGGCCACCCTTGCAAAGAGGTCCGTACGACCAACCTCGGTTGCAAAGAGGTCCGTACGGACCACCTTGGTTTTTTACAGCTCCTGTGTTTGACCAGCTTTAAATGACCGAGGCCCTTCCCCATTCCTTCTTCCTCATTTTCCAGCCGTGAACTGTGCGAGAGAGAGAGAGAAAATTCCTCCATTGTTAACCAAAATCAAAAAATTTTTGCTTGAATTTCTTGCCATGGCCGAAGGATCTCGAAGGAGTCGTCGTCAACGCAAAAGAGGTGGTCGAGCAAATGGATGGAGCTTCAAAGGAATTGACTTCGTTCGCTCCATCTTCGAAGAACCCGGATGTTTTGTATCCGAATCCGGAGGTGCATAATCGTCGCTCCATGAACGTTGGGGAGGTAAGAAATCTGCTCCGTTTTGATTCCCTCGTCGAATTTTTGAATGCTAGAACTAGGTTTTAGTTTTTCGCATTTTTGAATTTTTTTGTTATTATTTTATGCCTTTTTGTGAAATTCTTGATGAATTGTTGAAAATGGACATGTAAAAATTGTGGGTATGTGTATTTTGTGCGTAAATGTGTAGATTAGCTCTTATTTGTGAAAATAAAGTGCCTATCTAGTGAATTGCATGCTTTGGTGTTTTGTACCGTATGCTATTTATGTATGTACATTATGAGAAAATTATCGTGTAGTGATAATTTTTGTGAAAAATGTGACATGTGCCGTGTTTTGTGACGGGTTATATGTGAAAGTGTGTGCCGTGTTGGGACGGATTTTCTTTGAGAATGTGCTATATAGTGTGTGCCGTGTTTTTGGGTGACGGACTTTGTGGGGAAAATATGTGCGATATGTGCCGTGTTGGGACGGATTTTCTTTTGAAAATGTGTCGTGTAGGGTTTAATCCCCTTTTTTTTCTTTTCGAGAAAGATGTGTACAGTGTGTGCCGTGTTTTGTGACGGACCGCATGGGAGAAATTATATGCATGATATATGTGAAAATTATGTGCATTGTGTGCCGTGTTTTGTGACGGGTTACATGGAAAAATTATATGTATAATGTATGTGAAAATTATGTGCAATATGTGCCGTGTTTTGTGACGGTTATATGTGCCTTTATATTAAGTACCGTGATTGACGTACCTTTGCCGTGTTTACCCGCAGGATGCGGGGCTTACGGCCGGGAAGGCCAAGAGGATGAAGACTCGGGATCGCCGAGGTCGTTGGAGCTACGGCAATGGATGCCCGATATTTCCGTGGGCGGTAGGCCGAGTCCCCTGAGGTTGGTTTATGCTTCGGCCTAGGTGTGTTCGCTGAGAACCCGGGCCGGAGTGTTCGACACGAGGAAGAACAAGAGTGTCTTCCCGGGTTTATCCGAGTATTGGGATACCACCCACACCTTCCACCCGAGCCGGGGCGAGGTGACAGTGACGCCCACCGATTTTGCCGCTATTACCGGCTCTCCTTCAAAGGGGAGCCTCGTGAGGCGGAGAGATATGATCTCGATGACGTGCCGACCGAGCCGCCGGGCTTTGAGCCTCGTCCTCGCAGGGCCTCGGGGATGCCAGAGCGACGTAGAGATGAGGATCACGCGCGCATTGGGCCTACATCCGGGTACCGGCCAGTGACACGGAGCGCTTGGCGCGCTCCTTCTTGTGGTATGCACCGTCCGAGACTTTGTTCTCGAACCACGCGACCGCAGCCTCCCTTTGCTCGCTGAGAGCTTGACTGATTCGGGATAGGGTCTCGCGACATTGCTTGGGGGCGAGGCGTGCTTGGCCGAGCTCTACTTCTCCTTGGACCGGTTTAGCCTGGGGTGGCCAGCGTCGTCCCGCTTTGACTTTGCTTTGGAGGTATGAGTTTATTGTCGTTTTTGATTTAGCAACTTGTCTTTTCTCCGTTGTCTTTTGCACCGAGCCTTCTCTCGTTTTTGTCACGTGTGTGGTTTTATGAGGTTTTCCAAGGCTTCCCGTGGATAGGGATCCCGGGCCGTTGCCGCGCACCCGCTATGCCGGGACGGGCTCGTACGGCGAGGAAGAGGAGGACCACTGGGAAGCTCACCATCGCCACGGGATGTGCAGTGAGCGCTTGGAGCGGATAGCCGTGAGGGGTTCGCTCTGCTCCCGTGGACTCGGTGATGAGGGAGATGAGTTCGAGGGGGCTCCCGAGGTGACAGCCGCGCGAAGATGCCGCGAGGCTTCGACTTGTGACGCCATGTACTGGGAGCGAGTCTTCTGGGCAAAGATGGCCCCTGTGCTTCCCGTGGCTCCGAGGGACCCTCCCTTTGGGATGCTTGACTCCCGGACATGGACGTGCTTGACTTCGAGAGGTACCTCGACGGTGCCTGCGCCGAGGAGTTCATTTTATACGGAGAGGAGTACGGGGCCTTCGTGAGGAGGAAGCCGAGGACGCCCTGTGCACCGGCGCGGAGAGAGAGGCCGGCCCGCAGCTCCCCTGCAGGTTCCGATGCCGGGACCGGATTTCACGTACGTCCGCGGGGACGGATCGAGGAGGAGGGTGTCTCGTACTGCTCGAGCAGTGCCCCGCCGCATACAGAGCGGACCCCGACAGATCGGTGAGTGTGCCGACTCTTTTCCATCTTGGCATCTTTTCTCGCGTTTTTCTCTTTTTGTTGTTGAGTATAACCGCATTTGATGAGCGTTTCCTTGGCTTCTTGTTGGTGCAGTCCCGGGAGAGCCTACGATATGCCGACTCGCTTACGTGGCGACGCGCTCCTTCGCTAAGAAGATGGCGTCGAAGGTGTCCCGTCGGTTCGCGTCGTGTGCCGGCGCACGAGCCTATGCCTTCGAGGCATTCTCGTGGACGTTCCTCCGCCTAGAGCCGAGCCTGAGCCGCAGCAGAGGGGCCTTGAGGGGGCGGCATAGCATGGATGCCGGACGTCTTCGGGAGCCGCAGTGGCCTTCGAGGGAGCAGCCCTTTATCAGCTCATGCCTCCGCACGGCGCACGTGGTGAGGGTTCCTCGTAGCCTTCTTTCTTTGATCCTTTCGCCGGATTTGATCCTTCCGAGTACTTCTCGTGGGAGCCTCAGCGGTGCTCTGTGATTCGACGAGGAGGATGTGACGGCGAGTTCGCCGATGCCCGACTTTTCTTTGGAGGATCTTGGCGAGGAGGATGATGATGAGGATTCCGAGTAGTATTCATTTGCTTTCCTCTTTTCATATCCCTCTCTTTTTTTTTTTTTTTTTTGTTTAGCAACAGACATTTTTTGGTACCGTAATAAAACACATGTATTTGCATGGCAAACAAAAGATTTTATTTTAAGATGTAATGTCATTTATTTTTGTGATTCCTGGAATTGTCCTAGAAATTGTTGCTATTATTATTTTTATTTTTGTACATGCCACGTGAGCCGAGAGTGCGTTTGTGGGTAGTGTTGGTTTGCCGGAAATGGCTTTGGCCGTTGTTTGACCTGTTTGGAGCAAGGTTTTGCCGAGGACAAATGGTTTTTGTACCGTTTCGGGGAAATGGGTTCTGTTTGCAAGGAGGTCCGTACGGACATACTTAGCATGCAAAGAGGTCCGTACGGACCAACCTTGCTTTTGGGAAGGACATAAATGCTTTCCAAAGGCTCGGTTCTTCCTCATTTCCCCATTTGCACCATTTTCGAGCTTTCTTCCCCATTTTCTCTAGGAACCTCCATTTTTGCCATGGATTCTTCGTATGTCCCTAGAATTTTGCCGAGGCTTTCGCAGAGAGGCAAGCACACTTCCTCGAGCGCTTGAAAACGTGGATGCGGCGCCGCATGAGGCATCGTAGACGGGCTTTCGAGGTAAGGTTTCGTCTTTGCTCGGCTTGGTCTTTTAAGGAGTTGGTTCCCGATTGGGATTTGCTGCGGGCCGCCGCGGTTCCTGGGATGTTAGGAGGCACGTGTACCGTTTCTCCTACAATGAAATGGTGCCCACTTTTGAAGATTTTCGGGCTTTGATTGGAGGACCTGAGGTGGAGGCCATCTCGCTTCCTTTCGTTGGTGGTGGGTCGCGAGCGTGAAGCTTGCAGACTTTCTTCGTACTTCGTTGGAAGAAGTGCAGTGGCATGATCCTTGATTCGGGTCATATCGACATTTCGAGCCGCCGGAGCGGTTCATGGTTGATGATGAGAGTGACGTCTCTTGGGATGTATTTGCCTTGCGCGTGATGGCGACGCTTTTCCGGTCGCCCTTGGCATTTGTGATGGCGCTGCTAGATGTGGTAGGGCACTCGCAGAGCCGGAGAGGATATTGTCCCGCTTGCGCCGGGGGAGACTCTTCATGGTATCGACTGCCCGGCGACCGGGGATCGTTTTATGAGAGGGGGAAGCCCCGCTTTGCTCACCTTGTGGCCGCGAGAGAGACTTCAGCCACGCCCGAGGCTCCGACGTCGTTTAGCCCGTGGTCATTTGCTCGCCGACCTCTTGTGTCGGATATGGATCACCCGCCCGGGAGAGATGGATGGCACAGCTTGGTACGCATCGTATCCGCCGGTGGGTTCCGCACCGGGAGGATTGAGACCAGGAGGATCTTGCAGAAGGGTCCTACGTTGTCGAGTTCCAGTTTGTCTTGGTCCTCCTTCTATATTCCGTCGCTTGTTTCCTGCTAGCTTTGGGATGAAGCAGAGCCTTTGTTGGCCGGGATGACCTTGCTACCGCGGAGGTAGTTCCTCTTCGTATGGCAAACTGTGTGCCTTCTTGTATTGTCTCGAGGGTATGGAAGTATTCCGCTTTCCCTCCCGTGGTACTCCTTAGACGTCTGGGAGAGCGTCATTGACGACTCAAGCATCCGGCCCGGTATGAGCAGCGTGTGGGCAGCTCCCAAGTGGTCTGGAGAGCAGGCGTGCAGCGATTCTGGGACCCTTGCCGTAGCAGAGCTATTGCCTTAGGAGTGCCGAAGCCCGGTCTCGACCCTTCGATGTGACGGGAGACGCTTTGTTTGACTACGAGACTAGAGTTGACCGACCGACAGGAGAGGTCCTCTTTACGTACTCGCAGGGAGGAGATCCGAGCCGAAGCACGGCGAATGAAGCCCCGAGAGCTACCGGGATTATTTGACTCTACGGGAGGACCCCAGCATCTCTGACCGAGAGACGCAGAGTTGGTTCACGTGGAGCGAAAGAAGACTCGCCGGGGACGAGGGAAGAAAGGAAAGAATGGCGAGGGGACAAGCGCAGATGGCGCGGAATGACCTCCTAGGTATCCATTCATTGCATTGCAAACACATTATTAGTTAAATGTATTAAGCCGTCTTTTAGCATGTTGTGAACTCGAGAGTAGACCGTGCTTGAACTCATCAAGAAATGTTGTAACCGTTAGTGATTTGTGATTTACTTTTAAAGCTTTGTCGAGACGCAAGATCTCTTGTTTGCCTTTGCTTCGTTGTGCACTTTGTCGGCGTCCATCTGACTTTTCGTTGCATCCGCGGACCGAAGCGCCTTCCCCGACGGCAATCCCTTTGCCGAGGCTTCAGGCTTGGCCGAGAGGTTGAATGCTCCCCGACAAGTCGTTTTGACGGTCTTTTTCGTAGCTTCCTTGCCTCTTGTTGGCGTCGGGCTCGACCTCAATTTCGCAGCCTTCGCTTGAGCTTCTTTTTTTTTTTTTTTTTTTTTTTTTTGTGAGCCCTTGCTCGAGCTCTCTTTTTTTTTTTTTTTTTTTTTTGAAGCGCGTGAGGGCGAAGACAAGCCCCCGGCTTGGAAGTAGACATGAGTCACTGCTTGATGCCGAGCGACCCTGATGTCCTTTGATGTTGCCGCCGTCGCTTGACTTGGTCAAGGTGACCGCCGGGGCGTGTTCTTGAAAAGTGCGGAGCTTGATGGAGGTCTTGATTGACATTCAAACTTTTGACTTTTTTGTGTATTTTTAGACCGGACCAATTAAGGTTGCCTACGTTCCCTGACTAGAGGGCTCAGTCCGCGTAGTTCGACACTACATGGAGTGCCAAGAGATGCACAGCTTGTTCTTCTTCGTGCGAAGTATCTCGCGAAGTTTGCTTCCGTTGACCGGATTCATGAAGCGGATTGCCGTCTAGGTCCGTTAGCTTCATGGCGCCTCCGGAGAAGATCTTTCAACCACGAAAGGGCCGATCCATGTGGGTTCCCATTTTCCCAGCTGGGTTGGTTCGAGTGGGAGGCTTTTCTTTTCGAGTACAAGGTCACCTTCCCCGATGTCTCTGGATTTGACTTTCTTGTCGAAAGCTCTAGCCATCCCGCTGATAGGCTCCTGACGTGTTCCATGGCCTTTAGTCGTCGCTCGTCTAGCGTGAGCCAATTCGTCATGTCTGGCTGAGCCATTCGACTTCGTTGATGTCATTTTCCAAAGAAAGACTCTGAGTGAGGGAATTTCTAGCTCGATGGGAAGGACTGCTTCCATCCCGTATGTCGTGGCAAATGGGGTTTCTCCCGTGGTCGTTCGACCGATGTGCGGTAGCCCCAAAGTGCAAGGTGCAGCCTTCTGGCCAATCTCGTCCTGGGTGGTCATTTTTCTGATGATCCGTTCGAGGGTTTTGTTTGCCGCTTCCACGGCGCCGTTTGTTTGTGGCCGGTAGGGAGAAGATTTGTGGCGTGTGATCTTGAATTCAGCCGCCAGCCCCGTCGAATTCTCCTTCGAAGTGTGAGCCGTTGTCCGATATGACCTCATTTGGGATGCCGTATCGGCATATGATGTTTTCCTTGAGGAAATGTGCGACCTTCTTGGAGGTGAGTACCTTGTAGGACTTGGCTTCGACCCATTCGTGAAGTAGTCGATGGCTACTAAGATGAACTCGTGACCGTCGCCGCTCGGCGGAGCGATTTTCCCGATGACGTCAATTCCCAAGTGGCAAAGGGCCAAGGTGTAGTCATGCAGAGAGATCGTGGGGCGGCAGATGATTGAGGTTGGAGAACCGCTGGCACTTGTCGCAGCCTTTTCGACAAAGTGGATGCAATCCGCTCTACGGAGATCCAAGAGTAGCCCATCCCGAGAATGATTTGCATCGTGGCTCGCATTCATGTGGGGACCGCAAGCCCCATTGTGGACTTCTGTTCATGAACTTGTTCGCTTCTTCTTGGCCGACGCAGCGTAGGAGTGGCCCATGGTAGCGTTTCTTGTATAACATGTCCCCGAGGATGACGAAGTGAGAGGCAAGGCGTTTTAGTGGCCATGATGCTCTTGGTTTCGACCCCTTCGTGTGTCGACCTTCCTTGTTCATGAAGGCGCTTTCCCGTTCTTGAGGTATTGGAAGATCCGGTTGTACCATGGCTCATTGACGGGCTTAGGTTCCGGGTTCGATCTCACAACAAGAGGGCGTGAATTTCCTTTCGTCCGACTTTGAAGGGTTTGATTGCTTTTCCTTCGTGGATTTCCACAAGGGAGGCCAAGGTGGCTAAGGCATCTCGCAAACCTCGTTTCGGTCTCGGGCAAGTAATGGAAGGTGACCTCTTCGAATTGTGTGATGAGGTCCTCTATGCAGCATGGTATTTTTGCAAGCCCGGTCTATGGTTTTCCACTTGTTGGAGACTTGGTTGATGATCAAGGCCGAGTCCCCATAAACTTCGAGTTTCGGACATTCCTCTCGAGTGCGGCTTGTAGTCCAAGAACAAGCAGCTTCATATTCGGCGGCATTGTTGGTTACCTCGAAATTGAGCTTTATAGCAATTGGGGTGTGCTCGTCCTGGGATCCACCAAGAGCATACCGATGCCGTTTCCTTTTGGTTGGCCGCTCCGTCAAAGAACAGCTTGCCATCGGTTTTCGCCTTCGATTGCGAAGATTCCCTCGTCCTGGAAATTGTGGTTCGTGGCCTCGAGCCTCGTCTGCTGGGAAATCGCATTGTTCACCATGGCCCGTCCCTTGATTGATTTTTGGTTTACGTACTTGATGTCAAATTCCGCCAGAAGAAAGACCATTTGGCGAGCCTCATTGACAGAGATGGTTTGTCGAAGAGGTACTTGATCGGGTCCATTTTGGAAACCAAGTGTACTGTGTGCGATCGCATGTAGTGCCGTAGTTTCCCGACAACCCATACCAGAGCCGCGCAGTTTTCTCGAGGGCCGAGTAATTGAGTTCGCCGCCTTGAAACTTTCGACCGACGAAGTAGATGGCGTTTCGACCCGTGACTCTTTCTTTTCTTGACAGAGCATGGCTCCAACCGCGGTGCCTGGCCACGCTAGGTATAGCAACAAAGGGCTTTTCCTCGTGGGGAGGACAGAGAATCGGAGGACTCACAAGGTATGCTTTTATTTTTTCAAAGGCATCTTGGCATTCCGAGTTCCATTCGATGTCGGCGTTCTTCTTCATCGCCTTGAAGATTGGCTCGCACATAGAGGTCAATTGGTCGACGAAGCGGCCGATATATTGCAGCGGCCCATGAAGCTTTTCACCTCCGTCCGAGTTTGCGGTGGTCTCATTTCGATGATAGCTTTGATCTTTTGAGGATCCACCTCGATGCCTCTCTCGGTGACCATGTATCCCAAAACCTTGCTCTCGCTAACCCCAAATGTGCATTTGGCGTGGTTAAGCCTCATTGAGTGTTTTCTGGAGGCGATTGAAGAATTTTCTCAGTTCGTGAGGTGTTGTCCGTCCGATCCCTTTGAGTGAACGATCATGTCATCGACGTACACTTCGATCTCTTTGTGGATCATATCGTGGAAGAGGGCGGTTGCCGCCCGTCGGTAGGTAGCCCTGCCGTTCTTTAGTCCGAACGGCATTACGTGTAGCAAGAGGTTCCCTGTGTGGGGTTGTGAAAGCCAGTCTTTTCTTGGTCTTCTTCGGCCATCTTGATCTGATTGTAGCCGGCAAAACCGTCCACGAAGGACTTGACTTCGAAATTGGTCAGAAGTGTCTACCAACATGTCGATGTTGGTAGTGGAAAATCGTCCTTGGGACTTGCTTTGTTGAGATCTCTAAGTCCACGCAACAACAGACTTTTCCATTGGCCTTGGTGACCGTGACAATATTGGAGAGCCATGTGGGGTACTCGATCACCCCGATGAAGCCGACGCGGAGCATTTTTTCGATCTCCTCTTTGACTTGTAGAAGACCATTCTCGGCTTGATTCGGCGTAGCTTTTGCTTGATGGGCTTAGCCTCGGGATTTAAGGGAATCCGGTGCTCTACAATGTTAGGATCTAATCCGGCATGTCTCGGTAAGACCAAGCGAACACGTCCACGAACTCTTTGAGCAATGCCAATGCGTCTTGCTCGTGCCGGTGAAGAAACTTCCGATTTGGCTCTTTTGGCTCTTCAAATAGCTCCCAAATTCACTTTGGTTAAAACCTCCTCGGCAAACTTGGGCCCGGTTTTTCTCTCGTTTGACAACATGCTTAAAGATGTGCTTAATGTATTGTTCGTTTAATGTGTCCGCTTCTTTATCAAGTGAATCGTTATTAACCGTTTGTGTGTTAGTTAATTTATCGCTTGTTAAAGATGCAATGAGAGGATACTCGGAAAGATCGAAGCATTCATTAAGAGCATACGGGAATACCTTATTGGCAATGAGTTCGTAATCTTCCGGCGCGAGGCCATCGATGACTCGAGAGACTCAAATTCAAAGCTAATGGACTCAGGATGAGTTTTGACACTAGACTCTAGGACTCGAGGGGTCGACCAAGTTGTTCGATCATGTCCTTTTGGCCGGGCAAGAGGTCCGGAGAATGTGGCCCGCTATTGAGGGGCAAATGAGCTTGATAGGAGATGGGGCTTGAAAGGCTTTATGTCACCGTTCCCGATCATTGCTATCACAGAGTTATCGAAACAAAATCGATTAGATCCGGCATCTCGATTTCTTCTTTGAAGAGCAGGTGTAGCTGGTTCGTCCCAAGCATCGTCTGCGGAGTCTCTTGCTTTTGTCTTGGGCATTGCTAGCTCGAATGCAGACTCGTCCCGCTTGTTGAAGGCAGGGGTGTTGACAGAGAGTTTTTCGAGTTCTTCTGCCAAAGAGGGGGTTTTTCCGAACCAAAATTCGCTGTGAATAGTGGTGGTTGTGGATCCCGGCAGGGGCGGTGTGTCGAGGAATGCTCTTCGGACAGGATTTGGCTTGAGGCCTCCGAATCTTGCCAGTTCTCGCCGAGCTTGTCCATGGTTGTCGGCCGCCTTTGTTTGGCGCCGATCGCTCGTTCCTTTTCTCGGATCTTCTTCCAAGTTGCCGGCCTTCCTTGTGAAGTACTGGTCATGTCGAAGCCGTAAGGACGAAGATCGGAGATTGCGTGCAAGCCTCTTTTGTTATCTCGTGGAGCGTTTACGTGCAGCTCGCTTGTCCTCCGCAATGTGTTCGGGAGTAGGAGAGTATCCTGTGCCGTGGCAGGTATTCTCGTTCTTTGATATTGATGATCCGTTGAGTGCCCCGATGGCGTTTCCCAAACCGAGCCCCTGGATGTAGTTCATGTGCTTCATCATTTTCATCGGGGAGGGATCTTGTCCCAAATCAAAGGCAGGTCTATGTGGCACACTTGGGCCTTTGGGCTTTCGATGGTGAACCCCGTTAACATCATGCCATCATCGTCGGTTTGATTTCTAAGACCGGACGCCGTTGGTATCGGTCCTTTCAGGACTATGCCGTCGCCGTAGATGATGGTCATATCTGCTCCTTGGACGAACTTTACGCACCGATGGAGAGTGGATGCCACCCCATTGATCCGATGTAGCCAAGGGCGTCCCAAAATGGCAGTGAATGTGATCGGGATGTCGATGACTTGGAAGTCTGTCTGGGACCATTTGTTTTCCAAACCAAAGGTTCAAGGTGGCTATTCCCAAGACTCGGGCGGGATGTTGAGTCGTATGCCTTGATTGCTCGAGTCGAGGGTTTTAGATCGCTGCTTTGATCCCTAGCAAATCCATCATTTTGGCCGGAAGGACGTTCATGGATGATCCCCCATCTACCAACACCCGAGGGAGACGGCGCTCGTCCAGTTGAACCGTTATGTAGAGAGGCTCATTGTGGTCGCCCCAAATTTTGGAAGATCGAGCTCGTGAAGGTGATGATATTGCCGTAATTGACGTTGCCAATCATCTCGAACCGCTTCATCGTGTGTCACCGTGATGGGAACCATGGTCTCGGGCCGTGCTTTCTTCCAACTTGAGCTTGTGCGGGTAAGATGAAGTGAGTAAGGACCAGAGTGAGATGTTAGCCTCGAGTGCGCTGAGCCGTGTCAAGACAGATCTTCAACCTTTGGGGTCCAAGGTTTCAGCTTTCTTGGCGTAGTGGTCCCTTTTCGCTTCGTGGCTCGTGTATGGCCGGCCTTTTGTCCGTCCGTGGAGGATTCACCGGGATTTGACCGGAACGTGTCGTAACATTCACCTCTCGGACTTGTGGTTTTGCTTGTCTCTCCCGCTTCGGGAGTGGGAGGAGCCTCGATTGGCGTAAGGCCGCACCGCGCATTTCAATTCGTTCACCGTCATGGCTTTTATCGAAGCATCAATAGTGGCTTTGAGATCTTCCCAAGACAGGGTTGGATTATCCGGACCTTCGGGCCTTCGGTGGCGGTGCGAAGCTCGTCCCACTGATCATGGAGCAAACATTGCCGTGGCCCCGTGCGTAACTAGGGCCGGGAGATTTGTCTGAGTAGATGACATAGTAGTCAAACTTTCCCGAGGGTTCTCCAAGGGTTCCGACTGGGATCACCAGATTCATACCTCTTTTTCAGCCTTTTGTTGAGAAGATAGCTTCTTCTTTCGCCGAGGACGGCCCTCGCTCATTGCATCCTGGAATTCCATTTCCGCACAAGCACCGCAATCGCAGACGTCCCACCGTATGTGTTCGTTGTTCGGCGGTGGTACCGGGACCTCAGGAGGCCGGATGGGCGTGCTTTCCTCCTCGGGAAGGTCTTGTGCGGCCTTACGTCATAACCGCATGGCTCGTACGAGGGTAACAGTGCTGACTTCTCGGGAGACAATGAGAGACGTTAGAGGCCGTAGGAGGGCCATGGCTCGGGAAGCCCTGTGGTCAGCGGCTAAGGTTCCGAAGTGGTGCATGGCACCTTCGATCCAGGCTTGTTGCTCACCTTGACGTTTCTCAATAGCCATGAGGACCTCGCCAAACTTCTTCCAAATGTTGGGAAATTTCTTGGGGTAAGGTCCCGTTCTCATCGTTGTTATCCACCGACTTGGCCATGGGGATTGACGGACCGTCCCGGTGACGGAGCCGGGAAGAAGGTAGGACCTTGCTGTTTTGACACCGGGAGACGGGTTCCCTGGTACTCTCGACCACTCTCTCGTTAGCCGGGAGGGGGTGACGGGCAAGGTTTAGACACGGGAATGGCCTAACGGGATAAAAGGGGAAAGCTCACGTGGCATGCGGTTTCCGTTTCTTTTATTTTTTGATTTTTTTTTTGTTGTTTTAATTTACTTAAAACATGTTTTCTCGTAATCCTAGGTAGGTTGGAAAAGATTGCTCTTCTTTTTCGCAACTATGCTAGATCCCGGGTCGCCGGGAGACCATCTCGTGCGGCTATAAGCCCTCGTTTTGCACCCGTATTTCGACATCCCAGGTGGACAGCCCTGTGCGAGGGTCCTATAGTGCAAGCGGTTTCCACCGGCCTAAAAGAAAAATCGAACCTAAGGACCGAGCCTGTCATGTTTGTTTTGATGCGTTAGCCATGTGAATAGTGAACCGAGCCGCCACCGAGTCAAGATCGTGTCAAGAGTTCGGCATGACCTTCTCTTGCTTGCTTGCGCAAGGGATCTCGTGACGTTAGGCGTTGGCCGGGTCATATTGTCATGGCCGACGTATCAAAGGCGTGATGACATGGTGTCATGCGAGCATGGATGTATATCCGGACGGAACATCGTTCGGGTGTAGCTTCGAAATCAAGATCAGTCAAGATTTTAGCATGACCTTTCATCGCTTTGCTTGCGCAAGGGATCTTGAGTTCCGAGCCTTGACTCGTAAAAAATGGCCGGCATGGTATATGTATCCAGCCGTATGACACCTGACCGGGTAAAACCAACCGAGTCCGGACAGAGTGTGACTCAAGACTCAAACGTGTGGTTGACGCTTGGCTAGGATGGGATGTTTGAATGATCCCGTGCGCGCCAAGAGGCCTAGGAAGACCAAACGGACCGCAACCGAGACCACTCCGGGTTAAGGGTTTGTAGTGTGCAAAGTGTATCCGAGGCAAAGAAGTGCGCATAGTGTGCGGTGTAACCGAGGCAAAGAAGCAGTGAGTAGAGTGCGGTGTAACCGAGGCAAAGAAGGCGCGTAGTGTGCGGTCTCTAAAATTCTTTTTCCGAGTAAAATAGAAATTTTTGAAGAATTTTAAATGTATGCAATGTATGTATATTGATGCATTTTTTTTTGTATTTTTTTTTTTTTTTTTTTTTTGTAAAATAAAAACGAAGCACGTGCACACACACACAACATGCTTAAAGGAAGGGGTAAAATGAAAGTTTGACCCTCATCATCGTTTTAAAAATCTTTTGTTTTGTTTAAAAGTTTTTAAAACAAAATGTCCTCATGAGTCGCCAACCGAAATTACCCGGATCCGGCTCGCGCGGAGGGCCCCCGTGCATCTCGCATTCGTCGCCGTTCGGGAAGTCGCCCGGATCCGAGAGGCAAGACAATCGCGCCCCGGCATCCGGCTTATTCCGTTTAGCGTTTGCGTGGCGGAGGTGTCTCGCCGTTTTGCTTTCGCATTTTGTAGAGTCGCCACGCCGTTTTTATTAAGCCCAAAACATTGAAAAAGGGCATCGCTTAAAGATAAATTTTAAACTGTTTTTGTGTGATGAGATTTTGAGTTCGGAGGTCGATGACTCCCGGGAAGAGAATATTAGAATATTAGAGCTCACCCGAGTAGCCTCGTAAAACGAGTCTTTCTGATACCCCTAATATCCTTTAAATGTTGTGTGTGTGTGTGTGTGCTTTTAAAAATGCATGTCAGATCGGATGTCTACATTGTATTGAAATGTATTGAAATAGAATAGGAAGGAAGCCTTACCAATGTTGGTTCGTGTCCTGCCTTCCGCCGGGGAATAGTGTTTGAGGTCGGAGTAGCGTTCCGATTGCTTCGGGATGCCTCGGGAGATGCCTGGTTGTCCGCGGACACAGTTTCGGCGTGAGTTGAGGCTGTAGGCTGCGCTCGGGCGCAGGTTCGGCGTGCGTGGGGATCCGGGATCACTGCGGGCAGGTTCGGCGTGCGCTGGAATCGGCTGGATGGATTCTGCGCAGGTTCTGGCAAGGTTCCTGGGATCGCCGCTTGACTCTGAAAGAGCCGGACACCGTGGGAAAGACTGTGCAAGGCCTCTGAGTACCACGAGGGGCCTCAGAGTACCTCGAGAGTGCCTCGGGCAGCGCGGAGCGTCTCGGGAGCGCTCTGAGAGGCTTCGGAGCACCTCGAGGGGGCTCGGAAGGCCTCGGAAGGATCCGAAGGGGCCGGGAATGCCTCGAAAGGTCTTAGAAGGGGAGCCGAAGGCTTAGTGGAGGAAGAGAGAAGTGGGAGGTGTGAAAAAATGAGGAGGGGAAGCCCTCTATTTATAGTAAAAATTTCGGAGCAAAGAGGTCCGTACGGACCTTCTTGGTTATCCAGAATTTTGGATTTCCTCGATTTGAGGGAATCTGCAATGATGGAGAATATTTGGGAATGATGATGTTCCTCGAGCAATAAGGTCCGTACGGACCATCTTGCATGCAAAGAGGTCCGTACGGACCAACTCTCGCATGGAAGTCATCATTTCTCCTGGATTTGAGGGAATATTGTGGACTTTAAGGGGATTTAGTAATCATTGAAACAAAGAGGTCCGTACGGACCTTAATTGCTTTTCTCGATTTCCCCGAAAATTCCCAAAAGGTCCTTTTGTCCCTTTTTATCCCAGAAAGGCTCCTCCCTTGGTTTGTTTGGGGGTTTGAGAGGGTTTTGAGAGGGTTTTGAGTGAGAGAGGTCTCTGAGACTGCGTGGATGAGTCTACGGTGTTTCCCGTGTGTTTGAAAGGGAGTGATCCAGATTGGGGTACTTACAGCAGCAGTATGTAAAGGCTACTTATCACTCAGTACAGTAGCTGCACAGCCCCCCACCCTGTGGCCACAGAGTGGGGAAGGGTCACCGATATGATGAACCTTCAATCACTTATTGAACAAATCAATAATTGATTGACTTCCATCATACCCACCCGAACATATACACATTCAAGCACATAATAGATACTTGAATTATAATCCACAAAATGGGATAATCATACAATAACATGGTAATGTATACTCATGCCAATCAATACCATAATGCAACATTTAAGTAATACACTATGCATAGTATCATCGATAAATATGAATGATAACAAATAAATCCACAATTGGGATAACCATACAACCACATAATAAACATATCCACATATTGGGATAACAATATAATCAACATGCCACATAATCCACAATTGGGATGTCACACCACCATATAACACATAATCCACACAATGAGATACCACATAACAACTTACCAAATAGTCCATACTTTAGGATATTAAGATAACCATAATATCAATAATTCCATAACTTGGACACAATGCCACAAGTGATACCTACCCATTACCAATTAGCTCAATAGTGAAACCTATGGCTTCTACACCATTGCAACTATTCACTAAAGATAGGGAGTGAGGCTACTATATATCATAAACCACTCTTACATAGTCATTATACGACCTCGAATAACATTTATTAAAGTTCAAGTTCTATTTCCCAAATTGGAACTAATTTGGTGAAGTCACAAATCAAACCTATCAACCATTTTCGGGGCAATATTTAAACTACTTCCACAATTCCATTTTGATCACTTAAGATGTCATTGAGTAGCCAAAGTATTCTACTTTAATCTAGGTTAAAGAGATTTCATTTTGGTTCCAGTTTGATTTGATTTAAACAGCTTAGAAATTGATGCAAAGTAACCAGGCCAGGGCACGACTCGTGCCCATTTAACCCCCACTGAACCTGGCGTCCCCCTAAAGGTCACGACTTCCCTTTTCTCCAAGGCACGACTCGTCCCCATCCAAGGCACGACTCGTGCCACAGGGCACGACTCGTCCCCTGAGCCCAGAATTCAAAACAGAATAAAAAAATCCTTCAACAACCCAAACCAAAATTGTCCCAAACTAGTTTTCCTTTGTTTGTGAACCTAGAAGGACTTCCTAAACTTCATACACATTATATTAATTCATTTAAACCCCAAGATAACCTAAACCCAAATCATTTACCACTTGATTTCCAACCCATTTTTACTTCCATATTTCATGATTAACCATCTTAATACAACTCAACCAATTTTATTACACTTTTAATCATTTCTTATGAACAACAACAATGTTCCATAATATTAACTAATTCCTCAACTCCAAGAAGGTTTCTAAGGCCCCAAATAACCATTATATCAATAATAACAACATCAATTAATTCATGAGCATATAGAGGAAGGAAAGTCATAATAACTCACTTGGATTTGCAAAGGAATGTGGATCTTTCTAGCTAGATGAGTTCCCCAAGATGAACCCACTTCAAGGATGCTCTAAGACTTGATTTTTGGTGAAGAAATGTTCTTGACTTCAAAGCTTCATGCTTGGGCTTCCATGGGAGCTCACTAGTTTCTCTAGGAAGAAGAAGTAAAATGAAGGAGGAGGAAGAAGTGTGAGGAGGGTAATGGAGAGGGAGGAGGGGGCCGGCTAGAGGGAGGCAAGGGGAGAGGAGAGGGGTGACGCTTGGCATGGCATGGGGGAAGTAAGGAATTTTGGCCCCCCACCAAGAATAACCAAGGCTTTCCCCTACCCAAATAAAATAAAACTTATCCCATTAATTCATCCTACTCATTTATCCTCCCCACAATATTTATCATTTTTCCATTTTTATTATTTTCCTTAGTTTCTTTATTAAATGTCCAATAAATTCTTATAAGATTCTAAATTTACTTTTCACCCAATTTATCTTAATTTAAGAATTTAATGACATAATTGAACACATAAAATAAATATAAATATTAAAAGCATCTAGTATAATATTAAAAATAAATGCCTAGGGTTGGGGTCGTTACACTCACTCCCCCTTAAAGAAAATTCGTCCCGAATTTGGCTGTCGCTTACCCTAAGGATCAAATAGCAAAGGTTACCTTCCACACATTCTAACTTAACACTTTTCCACTAGATTTCTCAATGGTATAATTCCACTATACACTTTCTTAACCCGAATACTCTAGGACTTCACTCCCCAATTAGTCTCTTCAACACTATGATTTTTCCAAGATTTTCCAATTTCATAAGTAATGTGATACTACAACTTAATATCCCGAGAATACTATACCATCATCACTAACCCGAAATTTCACGACCTCAAAGAAAGTATATTCAAATAAAAGTATTACATCTCATGTCTCCCAATACATTACGATATCACATTTAAACTTCAAATACTCGATAAGCTGCCCCAAATCGGTCTATAAGTCGACTCACCAACATTTCCTAAAACTTCAAATGGATTAACAAACTTTGGCGCTAAATTACCTTAGACCTTGCTTCCCCAATTTCATCCCAACAAATTAGAGATCGATATTTTCTTTCCTAACAACGTCTCATACGGTTTTATCTTAATGTTAAAATGATAACTAATATTATACACACCCAACCACTGGTAATCATATTTCCTATCGACTACAAAAATCCTTCAACTCTTAGGATCGGTAACCATCCCCGATAGAGAACTTCAAAAGATAAGATTCCGTTTAAATCACACAAACAATTGTAACCGCTCTCGAACAATGATAAGAAATTTCCGCTCTATCTAAGTTAACTTCCTCGAAACATACGCTATCACTTCCCATTTTGCATAACACTACACCTTGATCTTCCTTTAATACACACTTAAAATTTCACAAGATTCTCTTATCCACTAGGTAAGGTAAGAGTCAACCTATTTTCCATCACTAACAATATGATTCATCCTCATCACAACCTACACCATTTATACGCCCTTTAGATTCAACCAAAGTAATGACTTTACAATTCTTAAGGGTTCATTAAATTTCTTAGGTAGTACTTGCTAACTCAAAGATCACGGACTCAACCTCACAAGATCCTTGGCAACGCCCGAGTTTAAGATTATAGAACCCAAAATTTGCAATCCTCTCGAGCTAACACTAGCTAAACTTTGCATATAAGGATTCTTCACAAGGAATAATTACCCCAATTCTCAATTTATTTTTACAATCTTCCCGAAACTTTAATTAACAAAGATATCATCGATTCTAATTACCCTAAAGCCATCAAAATAAGAATTACAATTCTGCTTATCCTACTCAGAACCAACACAACAAAATATACCAACGAAAGCACATTTAACATTTACTCGCAACTAGCACATAAAATTTTGGAAAAGACTCCCTAAGCAAGTCTAGCATATACCAATTACTCTTCACATCTTAATTCAAACTTTCGCCCTAAATATCCACATATAACCAGAATTTCACATTTAAGGTTCACCTATAACAAATACCAATATAAGCAGTTTAAGCATGGAAAAAGGAGACTCACTTATTATGATAGTCTACCATTAAACAACAACTACTTAACCCTCCAGGTCAAGTATATCTAAGAATCGTAAAATAATAACTATACCATTTCAACTGGCAATACATGCTCAGCCATAACCACATCACCACCGTGGTAAACCGAAGAAGGTTCAAGGTATTCTCTCATAAGAGCAGAACCCTCCAACAACAAAACAACTTTTCAACAATGTATGTCACATATAAGCAAAATGTGATGCCAAACATAAATGATATGCAACAGGATCTATAAAATATGACCCCTAACTTTTGAGACAGGGAATATACCTCTAGTGACCTCTAGGGGATCCATCTCTCTTGGACCCAAAACACACACTTGACCTTGGACCTTCTCTTTTGGTTTCCCTTCCTTATCTCTTTTGATACCACCTCTTTGGGCCTTTGGACCGGCACCCGAAGCTAACCTCTGACGAAATGCAGGACAATTTTTCTTGTAGTGCCCCGCTCCTCCACAATTCAAACATTTCCCTTGCTTACTCCAACACCTGTCTTCAGTGTGACCCATCTTCTTGCAATATTTACACATCATCCCATACTGTTTGGGTACTGGCCTAGACGAAGAAGCTACCACAAGTTTCTCTCTCATCCTTCCTGAAGTTAAAGCCCTTGCCGATCTCCAATCTCACCTTCCAATTTCCCACTATTTTCCTCAATATTTTTCTCGATCTTATAAGCTCTCTCTAAGGTCAGTCTGATAATTGGTGAAGCTATCAATCCCAAATTTCTTCCTAAACTCAGTCCTCAAACCTTTTATAAACCTATGAACTCTTTTCGCTTCATACGATACCAAATGAGGGCAACTTCTAGCTAATTCCTCAAACCTGATTACATACTGATTTACCGTCATGATCCCTTGTTCTAGTCCTAAGAATTCGATCTCCTTCTTGTCCCTTGTAACCATCGAAACGAAATAATCCTCGAAATGTTTGGTGAAATTATCCCAAGTCTGGGGTGTATGATCCCGCTCCCAACTTCCCTTCAATATTTGCCACCACTGATCAGCTAAACCTTCAAGTTTGAACACGGCATACCTAACTTTCTCCTTGTTGGGACTTTCTATAACCTCGAAAATCCTATTCATTTCTGCTAACCATTCTTCTGCCTTTAACGGGTTCGGACCTCCGTTAAAGCTCGGGGGGTTCATCTTCACAAATCTTTCCAATCCATCACTTTGACATCCTTCATGATGATTAGGAACTGATCCTCTAGTCTCCATACCTTGTACAAATTCCCTGAATAATTTCATCATCTCTTCATTCTGAATTCCACCTATACCCATATCTACTTCCTTTCCTAGCACCTTTCGCTGATCATCCTTGCTTCCGGCCATTAGAACGAACTCCTGCATAAAACACTCGACGTCAATTTCCACACATTCCCCCTTAGTTTAGACATCTACCCTTGACCTCTAAACTAAGCTCTGATACCAACTGTGAGCACCCCAACCCGGGACCTAACACGTGTCCCGAGCTAAGGGAGCTCAATCTAAGAAAAACCATCTCAATTTTTAAAACATTTATTTGCCTTTAAAAGAAAACCACCTTTCAAACTTACAATTTTAAAATCAATTAGTAATATCTCTACTTAGAGGAAATCCAACCATAACTTTAATAAACCGATATCTAATCAAATACATTGGAAACCTTAATTAACATCTGTTTAACAAAAGGGTTTTCCATACAAAATATAAAAGAGGAATACTTAACAAATACTCCTAACAGACCACTCCTATACTTAACTTGTCAAGCCCCAAAAGCAAAGTCCACAATGATACCCCGGCCTCACTGATTCGGGTCACCTGCCTCGGAATCTAAAACAGTAAAGGGAGAGGGGTGAGAATAAATCTCAATGAGCTATTATGATATGCAGCAAGATGCCATACAAGATGCAACACGTAGCATGGCAACACTTAACACATTATGAAAGCAGTAAACACCTGACGTTACCTCATTTTACCTTTTCCCGTCTCGAACAATAAGTCGTACAACGTGGGAGTAAAACTCACTCTTTGGTGAACCGCCCCTGCACATTCACGCTTATAGGTCTCATACCCCAGAGATCCATATAAGAAAAACAGGATACATATATGACCCCTATATTTAGAGTGTCATATACTATCATCGCCACTGCAGAGAGCCGTTGGCTTCATACAGAGCATTCCCCCGGTTTCTCCTAATCGCAGCAGTATGTAAAGGCTACTTATCACTCAGTACAGTAGCTGCACAGCCCCCACCCTGTGGCCACAGAGTGGGGAAGGGTCACCGATATGATGAACCTTCAATCACTTATTGAACAAATCAATAATTGATTGACTTCCATCATACCCACCCGAACATATACACATTCAAGCACATAATAGATACTTGAATTATAATCCACAAAATGGGATAATCATACAATAACATGGTAATGTATACTCATGCCAATCAATACCATAATGCAACATTTAAGTAATACACTATGCATAGTATCATCGATAAATATGAATGATAACAAATAAATCCACAATTGGGATAACCATACAACCACATAATAAACATATCCACATATTGGGATAACAATATAATCAACATGCCACATAATCCACAATTGGGATGTCACACCACCATATAACACATAATCCACACAATGAGATACCACATAACAACTTACCAAATAGTCCATACTTTAGGATATTAAGATAACCATAATATCAATAATTCCATAACTTGGACACAATGCCACAAGTGATACCTACCCATTACCAATTAGCTCAATAGTGAAACCTATGGCTTCTACACCATTGCAACTATTCACTAAAGATAGGGAGTGAGGCTACTATATATCATAAACCACTCTTACATAGTCATTATACGACCTCGAATAACATTTATTAAAGTTCAAGTTCTATTTCCCAAATTGGAACTAATTTGGTGAAGTCACAAATCAAACCTATCAACCATTTTCGGGGCAATATTTAAACTACTTCCACAATTCCATTTTGATCACTTAAGATGTCATTGAGTAGCCAAAGTATTCTACTTTAATCTAGGTTAAAGAGATTTCATTTTGGTTCCAGTTTGATTTGATTTAAACAAACTTAGAAATTGATGCAAAGTAACTGTGCCAGGGCACGACTCGTGCCCCAGGGCACGACTCGTGCCCATTTAACCCCCACTGAACCTGGCGTCCCCCTAAAGGTCACGACTTCCCTTTTCTCCAAGGCACGACTCGTCCCCATCCAAGGCACGACTCGTGCCACAGGGCACGACTCGTCCCCTGAGCCCAGAATTCAAAACAGAATAAAAATCCTTCAACAACCCAAACCAAAATTGTCCCAAACTAGTTTTCCTTTGTTTGTGAACCTAGAAGGACTTCCTAAACTTCATACACATTATATTAATTCATTTAAACCCCAAGATAACCTAAACCCAAATCATTTACCACTTGATTTCCAACCCATTTTTACTTCCATATTTCATGATTAACCATCTTAATACAACTCAACCAATTTTATTACACTTTTAATCATTTCTTATGAACAACAACAATGTTCCATAATATTAACTAATTCCTCAACTCCAAGAAGGTTTCTAAGGCCCCAAATAACCATTATATCAATAATAACAACATCAATTAATTCATGAGCATATAGAGGAAGGAAAGTCATAATAACTCACTTGAATTTGCAAAGGAATGTGGATCTTTCTAGCTAGATGAGTTCCCCAAGATGAACCCACTTCAAGGATGCTCTAAGACTTGATTTTTGGTGAAGAAATGTTCTTGACTTCAAAGCTTCATGCTTGGGCTTCCATGGGAGCTCACTAGTTTCTCTAGGAAGAAGAAGTAAAATGAAGGAGGAGGAAGAAGTGTGAGGAGGGTAATGGAGAGGGAGGAGGGGCCGGCTAGAGGGAGGCAAGGGGGAGAGGAGAGGGGTGACACTTGGCATGGCATGGGGGAAGTAAGGAATTTTGGCCCCCCACCAAGAATAACCAAGGCTTTCCCCTACCCAAATAAAATAAAACTTATCCCATTAATTCATCCTACTCATTTATCCTCCCCACAATATTTATCATTTTTCCATTTTTATTATTTTCCTTAGTTTCTTTATTAAATGTCCAATAAATTCTTATAAGATTCTAAATTTACTTTTCACCCAATTTATCTTAATTTAAGAATTTAATGACATAATTGAACACATAAAATAAATATAAATATTAAAAGCATCTAGTATAATATTAAAAATAAATGCCTAGGGTTGGGGTCGTTACACTTTGAGTTGTAGGATATGACCACGAGATGGATTGGCGTAGGTGGTTTGAAGAATTGTCCAGGCTTCTTGTGATGTTTTGGCTTGGTGAACGAGGGGTGAAACGGTGGGGTCTAAGGTGCCTATAAGCGCACCCAAAATGAGGCGGTCTTGTCGACTCCAGGTTATAGCAGCTGGGTTAGGAACAGTGGTTGTAGTAGCAGGTTTGGCAGGAACATCTCCAGAGGCGGACACGGCGGGTGTGGTGACAGTAATCTCTTCAGCGGGTTTTGGGTGGGAACCGTCAATGAATTGAAGGAGGTCTAGTCCGAAGAGAATAGAGGTGATTTGGGAGGCCCATGTGAGATATGTGAGAGGGGTTAGAGTCTTACATTGTGAGAGGTTGACAAGGAGGATTGGGTTGTTTGGCTCGGCAGGATTAGGAACAGTGAGGGAGGACATGGTGGCTGCCAGTGGGTTGGGAGGTTTGCAGCGGAGGAGGGAGACGGGAAAGAAAAAAGAGGGTTGTGGGTGTTTAGAGTTGGATCGAGTATTGCTCTGATACCATGAAGGAACAATAGAAAAGTGTATTTTATTGATCACAAGTGATGAGTATATATAGTGTTTACAGGAGTTAAAAACAATGTAGGAGATAAACTATACAATGAATTAAAAGTCCTATGTATTTACAAAGTGGATGAACTTGATCTTGAAGAGAGTTGAGGAGGTGAAAATGACTGCCTTTCCATTTTATCCTTATCATTTTGTAGTGGCAAATCTATACTGAAATTAAAGTCGATGAAAATTAAAAATAATCATCAAAATTAAATCAATTTCATGTAATAAACAAAAGCACTAACAGAATAATTTTTTTTGAATAGGTGTGTGAACCTTTTTTAAAAAAATGGCGGTCTGAAAAAAAATGCACATTAAATAATACTAGGAAAGTGGAGCAAAACAAATGTTGTTAAAGATCATAGAGTGCTGATGAAGAATTATACTATGAGTACAATTACAAAATATTATGTGTAATGATTTTATTGGTGTTTTAATTAAAGTGTAGCGAGTTCATTATCAATGTAACCAATAAAATATCGTTAACTCATTATTTGAGTAAAATTTTGTAACTTTCTTTTGTCTCCTTTGCGTAGTTACTACGAAATATGAAATCAAGCTAAGGTTGCTTAAGGTGTTGCCTTAGCTTAGGCATTGACTTTTATCTGGATAATGAAGGTTGACTTTTGTTATAATATAAAACGAAGAAAAATATGGCTTGAAAGAGAAACAAACTAGAGTTTTTTTCTTTACTCAAATAAAGAGGCAAATTGTGTGGTGTATATGGAGTAATTGATATGATATTCATGAGCACTTGCAAGAATATGTCTACTAATTAAGGCAATTGTTGTCATGATCATGTCTAGGGATGAAAAATGCAACCTCTAAATCTTGAATGGGATTTCGAAATAATCTTTCCACCTTTCTTTTAATGATTGAACTTTGAACATTAATTTTAAATTAATTTGTTACCTATTAAAAATTTTAAATTTGTTATTGATAAATTATTATCAATAATATTATTAATTTTTCATTAGAATAATTAAATTAATTTAAAGTTATTGTTCAAAATAATAACAAAAATAATAGAAAGATCAATTACGAAACAGAGAAAGTATGTTAAGATCAGCATGAAATAATCATGTTATAAATCAAAAAATTTATATTCCTTTCGTTCTAACAACAAAAAAAATTCTACCAAATTTTCTCTCTCATGTTTTACTTGTTATACTCGTACCATTTATTTTTTTTCTTAATTCTCGTGCAAAGTTAAAGCAAAAACTTTTTTTTGGATAGAGGGAGTATAATTTTATCATGATTATGCCACATAAATAAGTCTATTATTGCGCATGCAGTAAGCATGTTAAAGTAATTATTGTCAAAGGTGTAACTTTTATTTTATCTTAAAATTTATATAGCTAATATATTCGTCCAAAATGATTGTTCAATTAAAAGAAATAATTAAAATTTAATTTTGAAATGGAACAAAAATGTTATTTTAAAGATATGTTCCGATATACTGAATGATCAGATGAGTAAAACTTATGCATGAGTTTACTTACCATAAGATGGACATATAAATTAGTTTAAAATGTTAATTAACAAAGATATACTCCCTCCGTCCCGATCGACTTAGGATTTTTTGAAATGGCACGGGAATTAAGGAAAAGGTAAATGTTGTGAGTGTAATTTAAAAATAGGAGAGAGAATGAGTGGAGGGAATAGTAAATTATAATGGTGTTGTGAGTATTAAAATAATGTAGGAGAGAGAATGAGTGGAGAGAATAGTGATTTAAGGTTTTCATTTTGGGGCGAGTGCAAGTGGTGGGGCCCAAAAAATGACAAATCTGTAAGTCGGCGGTGACGGAGGGAGTATAGCATTGAATTCCTTACTTTAAATGGACATTTATGTATAAAACATATTCATTAAAATATTATCAAGTCAAATAAATGCAACATTTATTTTAGTAATCTCTTTCTTCCATGCTATCTCAATTTTTTCACCTTCTTTCTTCATCTTTGATTTATCTGATCATTACCCCCAAAGCACCATAGGTTTTCAGATTGGGATTCTTCCTTGGACTTGCCCTTTTTCATACCCGACTCTTTTTCACACGAAAATGCAAAAAAATTATTTTTGGCGTTCCATTTATTTAAAAAGAAACACTACTAAAATAGAAATTTCTTAATACTTATTTATTCATTGATTTTTTTCTGAAATAAGTCAATTTTAAAATTATAATTCTCAAAATAACTCATTTTAAACTATTTTTCAAACTTATCATATTTTTAGAACTCGCTACATGGTGTACCGAGTTCAACGTTTGACCGTTGAAACTCGCTACACCATTTAGTAAGTTTAGTTAAATTAGGATTTAACAGTTTGACTAATTAATTAACACGGTTTAGTCAAACTCGCCATACCATATAGCGAGTTCACGCGTACACATAACTCGCTACATGGTGTAGCGAGTCTTCAAAAATCAAATTGCTCCTTAGCGACTTACATTGTGTTTACAGTTTAAAAAAAAAAAAAACTAAGTGTTGCCGCCTAGTAGAAGAAGGAGAAATAGATTTTTTTTGTTATTTTCATCAAATTCAAGCTTTTCATACCCAAAATTTCGCTACATGGTGTAGCGAGTCTTCAAAAATCAAATTTCGTTATTTTCACGGGCATATAGCATGCTAGCCTTGGGTTTTGGTGATGGCTGATCGTACGAACAACAAGGTTAAGTTGTATTATCTCCCATTGATTCGAGAGATTTCGAGGGTCTGGATGTACAATTGGGGTAGTGCTTTGCCGGCTTTTCTATATCGAGTGTTGTGTAGTGCGACTAACCCTCTAACGAGCCAGTGAAGTGGATTTATCAACATTTTACAGGTATGGTTATCTCGTTTTAATTTGCATTATGTTGTTGGTTTTAAGTTTGATTTCAAATTATCGGTATTATTTATAATATTTGATATATATTTTATTGATATAGATTTGGGCTTGGGAGCGGTTGCTATGTGTGAAACCTGGAATTCGAAGGCGAAACACTGATCTGGCACAAGAGCACATGCCACTGGGATGCAGGTATACATATATCATACGTTAGTTTCTCGTCGTTATAGCTTGTTTTTTTTTTAACTGTTTCTTATAATTATTCTTTTTATGAAATTTCAGGTGGACCGTATCATCATTGTATCTCAAGGAGGTTACTGCCCATAACCGGCGAGGCTATCATGATCAGCTGGCCAAGCTAACAGATGATCAGGTTGTGTGGTAGCCTTATAGAGATAGACAAGCTACGGCCTACTGCACTCAGGGACGGGCTGTGTATGGATGGTGCGGGTCCCTCTTATATGCTTTGAGAGGATATAGTGACATTTGCCGGATCGTGTTATGAGGCAGTTTGACATGCTGCAGGGGGTCCCAAAACCTTGCCACACTCGGAGGGACTTGCACATAGTTGATAGGCGTAGAAACAATCCTGTGATTTGGATCGACCGCATCAACAATACATTGGCACTTTGGGGACAACGACGGAACTTACTGGCTGGGGGGATACCATGCTTTCACGTTATGCATTACACTGATCAATATATAATATGGTTTCGGAGCATAACGTGCATGTTTGTGCAGAACCCCCTTCATATAGAGGACGATGGATTACGGTCGGTTGCCCCTTTCCTAGAGGGCATGGTAAGTATTTAAAATTTTCATGTTTTTTTCTAGTTTTTTTTTTTTTTTAAAAAAAAACTTCAATTTATTAACTTATGTCTCATACTTATTTTTTTTGATATAAAAACAGGTGCATAACCTTCAACGTTTGCATATCACCAATGAGGAGGAGCAGCATATGTTATGGCCGCAACAAGCTGAGCTAGGGAGGTTAATTAAACACACGCTCACTAACGTTAGGGAGCAACAATGACTTGAGGCTGAAGCACCTCCAGCACCGGTAGATCGCGTACAGGGGGTAGAACCTCGAAAGCGTCGTGTTAGACGTCGTGCACAGCCACAACCACAACCACAAATGGACTTGCACCACGAGCCAGAGCCCGAGGTCCAACCCGAGACTAAGTATGATGGAATGTTTGATTATACTTCAGATTGGAGACCACTCAAGTGGAGGAGGCAGAGGAGAGGATTAGAAATGAGGTTGAGGAGGGTATTTATTCAGGTGTTTACCCTCGCCATCGCCACGGCCTGAGTCAGGTGAGTGGGGTTATTAATGATGATGATGATTTCGTTGACTCTCCACCCAGGACTTTTCACCCGCCGGTATACTCGGGAAGTGGCTTTAGGGTTCCTCTATCATCTTTGACTGCAACCCTTCCGTCACCCACCCACCTTTTTCTTCGACCACGTCATCGACGCCATCAAAGGTTAGATTTGTTTTTTTTGTTTGAATGAAAGGATAAGAATGAGACATGAAGAGAGAAGAAAGGCAAGTGGAGATAGCAATGGAATGATGGAGTTTGAAGGCGGCCGGTGAGCTCTGACATCCGGCGCTGTTGAGGGAGAGAGAGACGAGATCAGGGGACACGAATGAAAGAGGATGTTTGGAGGCAAAGATCAAGGGACGAATTTTCTCTGTATTGTTTGCGTTTGTGTGTGTGTGTATGTGTATATATGTGTGTGTGTGAAAGAGAGAGAGAGAGAGAAGAGCATCATAAAAGAAGCTTCAAATATGATAATATAAATAACTACCATTTGTACTAATTACTCTGTGTCTTCCCCCCTTTTACTTTTCAAATTTATACTTAGAACCTTGATAATTATTTAACTTGATTTTGTGTTGGATTTCCTGTTTTACCCTTCATAAAATGGGCTACATGCATTGCACATGTCAATTTAACTGAAAAAATGAATGTCGTTAGCCCTATATATCTTAAACGAGCATCCAAAGCAGATGAGGTACTGTGGTTGCAACGAAAACTAGTTATTATGAAAATCAAACAAATCATATAATTGGGATACTATATTTGCATTTTTCCAAAAATAATAATAAATAATAGGCGGGTGATATTGTCCCAGCCGGTGTTATTTGACCAGCCCAATGTCACAAGCCAAATGTAAAGTAAGTGAGAGATTTGAAGCATTTTTATTGGATGATGAAATTAAATTTGTACATTTTATAGATAAATTTATAGGTTGGATTGGTGTCCCCAATAAAACATAAATATGAAAGTTGGGTTAAAGTTGTAGATTGTGTATGTGGAGGAGAAACAAATAATAGTTTATAAATAAGTTGGGTTGGATGGATGTCACCACTATAAATAGTCTAAACAAATAATAGTTTATAAATAAGTTGGGTTGGATGGATGTCACCACTATTCACTTAATATTTCTTGACAAAAACTTGGGTGAGAACAGCATGACCCGTCTCATTCATGAGACGGGTCGGTTCCATACCCATCACCCGCCCAACAAAGCCAACCCACGCCTCCGCCCAAGCTTTTTGCATATGGGCGGTCGCCCAAGCTGGAATCAACGGCCGCCCAAGCTGGAATCAGCCCACATTTGCCTTGGCCCAATCCTTCAGCCAACATAAAGTAATAGTTTGTATACATTAAAGTAATAGTTTGTATACATTAAAGTAATAGTTTGTATACATTAAAGTAATACATATATACAGAAAAGTAATAATGTTTTTTTCCTATGTTTTCTTCGTTTGGCAAAAGTAATACTTATTATAACTAAAATGTAACAAACGTGTTATTTATATATAATAGTATTTGTACATAATTGTAACACATATGTATAGGTATCTATATGTTTTCATGTAAAAGTATTACATTATCTATAGAAATATGTTACAATTTCATCTATCAAAGTGGTACATTTACTTGTATAAACTATTACATTCATATACATAAGTTATTACATTTCAAAAATAATACATATAGTTTGTATTACATTTGAAAAAAATGGGTAAAAACGAGCTTTTATTTTTTAAAACAGTATTACGTTTACTTATGACCAATGTTACTTTATATGTATACAGTCATTACATTAAGAGATGGTAACTATTACTTTTGCTCTGAAAAAAATAATATAAAAAAAATTAAAAAAAAAAAAAATTGGCCTATAAAAGGCTGCCACGTGACGGGTCATGCCCCATGGGTCATGGGTCGACCCGTCTCATGCATGAGACGGATCCCATGTTCTCACAGGAGACCGGCTCATATTTCTTACCCCACATTCTCTCTCTCTTACGCCATATTTCATATTCACAATACTTATTTCACTATACACTCTCATTAGTTGTCAACTTGTTGTGCAAGACACAATTTAAATATTTTCAAGCAGGGCAGAGGGAGTATACACTGATTTTGAGTTGGGCAATCGATTACTTAGGTTTGTAAGTTGTTTCCCAACATTGTTAATTAACCAACCCGATTTCAGAGTGTTATATTTTGTTGCAAATTGTTGTAAAAACTAATTAGGTATTAATTGTTTGACGAAATTAAAGTCATGTGTCACAAACAATACTTTTTGAGAGGCATATTGATCATTGCGCAAGAAAAATGTAAATAATTGATCTTCAAATTCAAAATGATGTCTCCGTTGATGAAAGTCAAAAATTATTAAAAAAAAAAAAAATCTAAATCCCATTAACCTCTAATCTAAAATATAAAACCTCTCCTACCTACGGTATCTCCATCTCCTCACACCCATACCGCCAGCCCTTCCCCTTACCTCTTCTCATCCTCCTCTCTTTCCCCCTTACCATTTTAGCTTCATCTCCTCCCCTCCTCTTTCTATTGCAACAAAATGTAAAATTCAGAAATTGAGTTGGTAATTTACAATATTGAACTTTGTACTAACACCTTAGATGAATAGAAGGAAACTACAATTGAACTTTCTTGTTTTGTTGAAAAGGTCAACCCCTTGAACATTACCTTACCTGGAAATCCAGTCAACAACCAAATATACATACTCCCTCCGTTCCATGATAATTTGTAAAATTATCCTTTTTGGACGTTCCATGATAATTTACACTTTCCTAAAATGAAAATGGGACCCACTTCTCTCTACTCACAACCATTACCCACTTACTCCACTTTCTCTCTCCTACCCAACCATCTATACTCACAACACATCACCTTTTTCACTTTTCTCCTTAATTTTCGCATCCTTCAAAAAAGTGCATATATTTGTGGGACGGAGGGAGTATTCATTTGCTCTTTACAAAGAAAATGCATTTGACCATTAATTATTTCTTCTTCTCCTCTCAACAAGTGAAATTACTTCCTCTTCTTCTTCCTCTTCCTCTTTTTCAAAATTTGTCCAAAAAAATAATTCAAGGTTGGACATTCATTTCAGACGGAATAATATTACATTTTTTTTTAATAAGAAAATAATAAGAGTGCAAATTTACCATTTTTTGACGATGTCCCACACTAAAAGTTGATGAGAGGGATTGAACACTGGCGCTCGTTGAGGTGAGGGTGAGATCTGACTTTATCACTGGATCACTCCTTTTGTGACATTGTATATTTAACATGACATGACTAATTTAAAAAAAAAAAACAAGCAAAATAAGTTTTTTTTAAAAAAATATTTAACTAGTCTTTTAAAAAAAATAACAAATCAATTGCCATAATTATTACTCCCTCCGTCCCAGACCAAGGGTCCTCGGGGGGATTTCACGCTTCTTAAGAATTTTTTTTAAAGTGGGTAGAAAATTTTAGGAGAGAGAATGTAAAAGTTAAATGTGTGGTAGGGAATAGGAGAGAGAATGTAAAAGTTAAATGTGTGGTAGGGAATAAGAGAGAGAATGTAAAAGTTAATAATATTTAATAGGAGAGAGAATGAGTGGGAGGAATAGTAATGATTTTTTTGTAAATATATGGAGATGATAAGGATATAAATATATGAAAAACTTTCCATATAAGAAAAGGGACTCTTGGTCTGAAACGAATCAAAAAGAAAAGTAAAACTCTTGATCTAGAACAACAGAGGGAGTATGAAATAAAAGAAGCATAAAGAATGTAAATCCAAATCATGCGTATCGAAGATGGAAATTATTCAATAATTGCTGAAAAAAACAGTGTAAAAATAGATTAGATTTACAAGAATCATTGAATTTGGTAACATTTCCATTTCTTTATTTAGGACAAAAAAAGGGCCAACTTCCACATGGAGAGGCTGGCGGCTGCATCAACAATACATACCACCCTCCGACTCATGATAATATATAAATTTTCCTTTTTGAGCATTCCATAATAATATATACTTTCTTAAAATGAAAAGAAATTCTTACTATTTCTTCCACTCATTCTCTCTTTTACATTATTTTAATACTCACATCACCATTATAATTTACTATTCTCTCCACTCATTCTCTCTCCTATTTTATTTTCACACTCACAACACTTTCAATATAATAATTCCTCCTTAATTCCCGTGCAAAACCCAAAAGTCTATAAATTCCTGGGACGGAGAGAGTATATGATTTTACAAATTAAAAAGGTAAAAATCATATTTTATTTAGTCACTAAACTTTATCATTTTTCAAAATGTTCTCACTGAACTAATATTTTTCAAAATATTGTCACTAAACTTTCACAATTTTCAAAAGTGCTCATTCTATTAATAAATACGCTAACAACCAAAAGAAATTTAGCCACGTGACTTAATGTGACTAATGTTCGTTAAGTTTTTTCAATCAATATGTTAACGTTGTTGACACGTATGATAAAGACTGCAGATTAATTAATGTAAAATGTTATTAGCATATAATTTATAGAAAATATTACAAATTAATTTCAAAGAAAAAAAACATTTACTCCAAATCGTATTAACCAAAATGGTTATGTGAGGTTATCTAGCTAAATTACATTAGATTTTTAGTTAGTGAATTTGTTGCTAGAGTGAGCACATTTTGAAAAATATAAAAATTCAGTGATAATATTTTTAAAAATAGTTTAATAATAACATTTTAAAAAATAATAAAGCACATTTTAAAGATTTCTGTTTTTTGTTACATTAAAAAAAACAGTGCTTTTTTCTTAGCCATTTGCTATATATCTTTTAGAATTTATCAAACACAATAAACTTCATTAATGAAAATAAAAATTAGCTGCACTTTATCAATCCCCAATGAATTTCTATTTTTCAAAATAAAAGAAAAAATATATATAATCCTTCTTCTAAATCATCATATTTTATTTTATGTTTATATAAATTGAGTCAAGTTGAATTTATTCTTTCCTTTCCTTTAAAGAAACATTTTAACAATAAAATAAACATTTATTGGATTGCCTAATTTTAAATTCAAATACTTTGAAATGCATTCTTTATGGATTAATAAGTTGATTTCAGATACTTTGAAGACCCTCAATCTAAAAATTGGACTTGAACAAATATAAATCTATATATATATATATATATTAAAGTTGGTGAGGAGGGTTATGGCTTCGTCACGTGGACAAGTTTAGGCAAACTCTTGATTTTGAAGAAATCACGTCATCACTATCCCAAAATCTATATGACTTTTGATATTTTCCTTATTAACTAATACTATTAGTTAATAATAATAGTTATTATATAGGTTAACTATTACTATTAATAGTATTAGTTAACTATAATAGTTACTTTATAAGTTAACTATTACTATTAATTGTATTAGTTAACTATAATAGTTACTATATATGTTAACTATTACTATTAATTGTACTCCCTCCGTCCCGGTCGAAGTGTCCCAAAATGGGTTCGGCGCGGGAATTAAGGAAAGTGATGTAAGAAAGAGAAAAGTTTAAATGTTGTGAGTATGAAAAATTAAATAGGAGAGAGAATGAGTGGGAGAAATAGTTAGGAGAGAGAATGTTGTGAGTGTAAAAGTAAAGTAGGAGAGAGAATGAGTGTGTGGAATAGTGAAAAAACTTTCATTTTTTGGGTATGAGACATTAAATGGGACGCCCAAAATAAAAAGTTGGGACACTAATATCGGGACGGAGGGAGTATTAGTTAACTATAATAGTTACTATATACTCCCTCCGTCCCGCCCGAAAGGGCAATTTTGCTTCCTAGCACGGAAATTAAGAAATGAATAAGAAAAGTGATGTAAGAAAGAGAAAAAGGTTAAATGTTGTGAGTATGAAAAATTAAATAGGAGAGAGAATGAGTGGGAGGAATAGTTAGGAGAGAGAATGTTGTGAGTGTAAAAGTAAAGTAGGAGAGAGAATGAGTGGGGTAGGAAGAGTATAAAAATAATAAAAACTTTCCTTTTTGGGGTTGTGCCCTTTTAAATGGGACGCCCAAAAAGGAAATTTGTGCCCTTTCGGACGGGACGGAGGGAGTAAGTTAACTATTATTATTATTAATAGTATTAGTTAACTATAATAGTTACTCCCTCCGTCCCAGACCAAGGGTCCTCGGGGGGGATTTCACGATTCTTAAGAAATTTTTTTAAAGTGGGTAGAAAATTTTAGGAAAGAGAATGTAAAAGTTAAATGTGTGGTAGGGAATAGGAGAAAGAATGTAAAAGTTAAATGTGTGGTAGGGAATAAGAGAGAGAATGTAAAAGTTAATAATATTTAATAGGAGAGAGAATGAGTGGGAGGAATAGTAATGGTTTTTTTGTAAATATATGGAGATGATAAGGGTATAAATATATGGAAAACTTTTCATTTAAGGAAAGGGACTCTTGGTCTGGGACGGACCAAAAAGGAAAGTAGGACTCTTGATCTGGGACGGAGGGAGTACTATATATGTTAACTATTACTATTAATAGTATTAGTTAACTATAATAGTTACTTTATAAGTTAACTATTACTATTAATTGTATTAGTTAACTACAATAGTTACTATATAAGCTAACTATTACTATTAATAATATTAGTTAACTACAATAGTTACTATATATGCTAACTATTATTATAAATAGTATTAATTTATTATATATGTTAAGTAATAGTATTATAGTTACAATATATGTTAACTATTACTATTAATAATATTAGTTAATGATAATAGTTACTATATATATACATATATCTATATATATATATATGTATATATATATATACATATATGTATATATATATATATACATATATATATATGTACATATATATATACATATATGTATATATATATATATACATATATGTATATATATATATATATATATCAAAGTAGGTCGTTAATAATGTCAATGAGCATTTAGCTTAAAGACGTACTTTTCTCGGGAAGGTTAAGGGTTGGAACCCCCTACATTATATTTAAAATGTTGTAATTTGAAAGAAATAGGTCGTTAGTTTTTACATTCACTTTGTTAACGTCCATAAAAAATTGTTGCATACTGACATAAGTCATGACATCAAAAATAAATGACATAAAATATGAACATCAAAAATAAAATAGCAAAAATTGCTACATTATTAGTCACAATGCAATTCCTATTAAACTTATGTGCAACAAAGTTATTAAAATTGAACACAATTTTTTTAACTTTATAAATGTTAATATTTTGATTCATTTATAATATACTTATATTGTAAAAAATAAATCATGATATTAGCAAATTAGCTTCACGTGCGAAGCACGGGTTACCTACTAGTTCTCTTTATATTTATATGTTCTCTAGCTTAGCTTGGGAGTTGAAACTTTTTTTTGTTTTATTAATTGGGTTGTTGTGTGAATTAATGTAATAGAAAATAACATTAAATTAGGAGCAATCTTGATATTTTTATCATTAAATTGGGTAATGATTGTATTTCTTAAAACATATAAAAATGACAGTTATTTTGAACCTCGTCCCGGAGGAGGAGTAGATGTGTTACATTTTAAAGCTGATAGGTTAATCAGATTTTCTCGTAGGTGGCATGCCCCAATCTGGAATTAATATTAATAATCTCTTTCTCTCTCCCCACTTTTCTCAAAAATAAAAATATGGAAATAAAATAGAATAAGGAGTTAATTTTATTGAGAGTGTAATGATTTCAAATTTGGTACAAGTATTAAAAACATGAGATTAGTTGTATCAAAAACAAATGATTGTTAATTAAAAGTATACTCCCTCCGTCCCGCCGATCTTAAGAAAACTTTCCATTTTGGGCATCCTGCCAATCTTAAAAATTCCAAAAATGGAAAGTTTTTATTAATTTTATATTTAATGGGACTCATATGTCATACTCATAATAACAATCCACTCACTATTCATCCCACTCATTCTCTCTCCTATTTAATTTTTCACACTCACAACACTTCTTCCACTCATTCTCTCTCCTAATACTATAATAATATTCCTTAATTCCCATGCCATTTCAATTTTTCTTAATATGGGTGGGACGGAGGAAGTATTTATGTTTCTCACTCTTGACTCCCCAAACCCAAACAGTATACTATGTATATGATGCCTCAAAAGTCAAACTCAGCTCAAGGTCAAACCTTTGCAGCTCTGACGATATCAAGTTGAACTCACGATAAAATACTCGTATTCCATGACCTTATGATCATAGGACCATTTTCAAGGCTTCCCATTCAATCTTCTAAAATCTTTAAATAAATTTCAAACAAATTTAGTATCGTTTACGTATTAGGCCCGACAGTTTATTCAATAATTCGTCAATCTGTCCAACCCAATCTATTAATTATCAGAACCAACTCAACTCAATTAATATAAGAGGTTGTAACAAATTATTCAAATAACTCATCAATTTTATATAAAATAAAATAAAATTAGTGATTGTATACTTATGCACCTCGATGGCAATGGAAAGATCTCGGGAGACTGTAGGCATAATTCTTACTACATTCTCACTCTTTAGACCATCTTCAACCATGACGTTTAAGTCATGGCATGCTGAGATGGCACCGACGCCGCTTCCAACAATGGCTTTTAAAAAGTCATTTCATGAAATTTCATGGTTTTGTTTTGGCAGAAGCCAGCTTCACGGCTTGGAATTTATTTATTTTGGTTTTATGTTTTTTTTTACAAAAATTGCAATTAACATATAAAAAATAATAAAAATATAAGAATATTGAAATAATTATATATAGTAGTAATAAATGTAATATAAATGAGTAGGAAAGAGAAAATATGGTGGGATGACTTTTGTCATGAATGGAGATAAAATTATTTAAAGTTGTGTTTTTGATAACTGATGACGTGGAGCTGAGGTGGAAGAGAGAGGGATGAAAATGAAGCTTCATTGTTAAAGATGCTCTTAAACTAGTCTCATGGAAAAATGGTCGATTATAAAGTCCGAAATAACTTTTACACATTTCATTCTAGAAAATTGATTTTTATAAATATGTCATCGAGAGTTTGCTTTAAAACAAGTTTAAGTTACATTTTTTAAAATCTATTTTTCCTTTCTTTTATTTTTTGAAAAAAAAAAAGCAGGTTTTTTCTCAAAAAACTTTCACAATTTATTACATTTAAATTAGAAATATTTATCATGTGAGCAATAGAAACAACAAAATAATTTTGAACTCACTCTATCCAAATTTATTTATCGCCATGCAACATTTTACTCTTAAAATAATTTGTACCGAAATCTGGGTTATAAAAAAAAGGAGTTTTTACTAAAACTTTCCTAAAAAATACTCCCTCCGTCCCACTTCAATTGAGTCACTTTCCTTTTTGGGACGTCCAACTTCAAATGAGCAATTCCATAAATGAAAAGAAGTGAACAGTGTTTCGGACATTTATACCCTCATAATGTTTATATATATACAAAAAAACCATCCATTATACCCTTATAATTTTAATATATTTACAAAAAAAATCAATCATTAAACTACTATTCCTCCCACTCATTCTCTCTCCTATTAAATGTTTTTAGCTTTGGGACAATTACCGATTGATCCCTGATCCTAATGAATTCAACCAGTTAGGACATGAAATTTGGAAATCGACCATCAGGTCCCTGACTTACGGATGGACACGTGTGTCCTTGGTAAATTGATGAAAATTACGCTTGTGTCACTCAATTAAATGACATGGATGGACATGCGTGAAGGAATTTCAGCTCTATATCATTTTCTCTCTCCTCTTTCTTTCTCTTTCTTTTTTTCCCCTCAAAACTTTAAAATGAAATATCTTAAGATATAGAAATCAAAAAAAAAATCTGAAACCAACGTTGTGTTCGTATCGTCAATACGAATCAAACTAGTAGCATCAACATATAATCTGGAGCAAATTTGAGAAGTTCATAGTTTTTACAAGTTCACAGTTGTTTTTGTTAAGTTCATAGTTATTTTTTACATTTGTTCTAATAACAATTAAGAGAAGTTCAAAGTTGTGTTAGCTAAATTTATAATTTCTGCATGAAAATGACTATTATTTACTTAATTCACATATTTTTTTAGTTAAGTTCATAGTTGTTTTAGTTAAGTTCACAGTTGTTTTTAGTTTTTTATAGCCTTTATTTTTGCAATTTTATGAGATTATTTGACCTATTTGTTAAGTTCACTGTTGTTTTTTGTTAAGTTCACAGTTGTTTTAGTCCTTTATGGCCTCTATTTTTGCAATTTTATGAGATTGTTTGTGTCACGACCCTAACCCTAGGCACTGTTTAGGCACACGTGGAGCACGTGGGCATGGGGGTGCACTTCATTTTATATGATGCATTAATTGGTATTTTGGTTCATTACATGATTATTGGTTTGCTAGACCATGGTTTGTGTGTTTATGATGGTAAGAACTCATTTTTATTATATAATGTTAGATTGAATTATGTGGGGAAATTAAGTGGGAGAGATATCATAAATTGATTTTGAAAAGAAAGAGGTTATAAAAGTGATAGGGGCTTTAGAGTAATTATAACTTTAGGGGTTTAATTGTAGACATGAATGCTTGAAGGAGGCTTAGTGTAAAATTTTGATATTTATCTTATTTTTAAGGCTTCCTTAAGAAGCCATTTGTTCCCTCAGTTCTCTTCTCTCTTCCATGGAATTCTAGAAAGCCTTAAACCCTAAAACTCTTCCAAAAATCCTAGAAAATCCTCCGTTGCTCCGTTCTTCAAAGTAATCGCGGATTTTGGATCACGGAGTTGAGTAGAGTACATCTACCCGGTCAAAGCTCCTAGTTAATTTTCATATTTTCCAAGTAAGTTGTTATGTTTCTTTGTTATACTTGTTCATAACATGATTAAAGTTGTTCATATGGTGTTATTAGCAAGTGGTGTACTGAGGGAACCTTCAGCTGGGGTTAAAGTTTGAGCAAGCTAAGTTGGTGATGAACAACTTGGTAAAAGGTGGTAGTATGAATTGGTAATTGTTGTATACCTGTTATATATGTGTTATAAGACTTAAAGGGAGTATATTAGAGTCCTAAACCAAGTATATTCCTGCTGTAAAGTGGCCTTGCAGTTGCTGAAGTAGGTGCTGGAGAACTGTTGTGGTTGTTGTTATGTGTGCTGATGTTCTTGCTGCTGTTGGCTGAAAACCGTGGCCTCAGGGGAAGGGCACGACTCGTGCACATGAGCACGAGTCGTGACCAAGTAGGGGGAGTCGTGGTCACCAGTCGTGGCCTTGGAATCAGTCGTGCAGAAGAGTTGCACGACTCGTGCTGCCATGCACGACTCGTGCTCAAAACTGCCTTGAGTGAGCACCTTTGCAAGCTTTTAAACCTAGGTTAGTAAGTATAAATTTAATAACTCTTTAACTATACTTGTAGTACAAGTTTAGTACAACATTGTAGAAATTGGAATTGGCCAAAAAGAGATTGGCAATAGCTTTAAATATTGACCCAAAGTTGCTTGAAAGGCAAGTTTGAAGCTGAACCTTTTTCACTGCAGCCTTGGTCCATGTTTGAGGCATTGGAAACCTAGGCTAAACAACTCGGATTGGAACACTTTTTGATCCTGTATTTAGTACAACTTTAGTACTACATAATGGAGTTTGAATTGGGCCAAAAAGATATTGATAAGGTCCTTAAATAATGTCTCAAAAATGCTTGAGAGGCAATTATGAAACTTGAACCAAATATTATACAACTTGGTATTTGATTATAGAACTTGCGTATAAGTTGGGTAATCTGATTTTGTGAATGCGTAGGGCTACGTATCTGTTGTACTAAGGATTAAGCCATCAAAATAAGGATTAAAATTCTGCTTATTCTACTCAGAACCAACACATGAAATATACCGACGGGAGCACATTTACCACTTACTTACAACTAGCACATAAAAATTTGGAAAAGACTCCTTATGCAAGTCTAGCATATATCAATTACTCTTCACATCTTAATTCAATTTTTTTTTTATTTTTTTTTTTTACCTTAAATACCCACATATAACAAGAATTTCACATTAAGGTTTACCTATAACAAATACCAATATAAGCAATCTAGGCATGGAAAAAGGAGACTCACTTATTATGATAGTCTACCATTATACCACAACTACTTAACCCTCCAGGTCAAGTATATCTAAAAATCATTAATTAATAGTTATACCAATTCAACTGGCAATACATGCTCAGCCATAACCACTTCAACATCGTGGTAAACCCAAGAAGGTTCGAGGTATTCTCTCATAAGAGCAGAATCCTCTAACAATAAAACCAAATTTCAAACAATGTATGACACATAGAAATAAAACACTATGCCACACATGATGATATGAAACAGGATCTATAAAATATGACCCCTAACTTTTGAGACAGGGAATATACCTCTAGTGACCTCTGAGGGATCTATCTCTCCTGCACCCGAAACACACACTCGACCACAGACCCTCTCTTTCGGTTCCCCTTCGTTATCTCTCTTGGTACTACCTCTTTGTCGTCCACCCAGCTGACCGCTGCTTGAAGCTCGTCCCCTCGCCATCCTTGGGCAATTCCTCTTAAAGTGTCCCAATGCTCCACAATTTAAACACTTGCCTTGCTTACTCCAACACCGATCTTCGGTATGTCCAACCGTCTTGCAAAAGTTACAAATCATCCCATACTGCTTGGTATCGCCTAGACGAAGAAGCTACCACAAGTTCCTCTCTCATACTTCCCGAAGTTAAAGCACTTGGATGTCCTCTAATGACTTTGGATCCTTGTCCTAGATACTTTGGCTTATTTCTAATCCCACTTCCTGACCTTCCACTATTTTCCTCAATGTCCTTCTCGACCTTATATGCTCTATCTATGATCGTCTCGATAATCGGCGAAACCATCAATCCATAATTTCTTCCTATACTCACTCCTCAAACCTCGTTACAAACTTCGAACCCTTTTCACTTCATGCGATACCAAATGAGGGCAACACCTAGCTAATTCCTCAAACCGGACTGAATACTGATCTACCGTCATGTTCCCTTGTTTTAGTCCTAAGAATTCAATCTCTTTCTTATCCCTTGTAACCATTGAAATGAAGTAGTCCTCGAACTGTTGAGTGAAATTATCCCAAGTCTCGGGGCGTATGATCCCGCTCCCAACTTTCCTTCACACCGCCACCACCGATCACCGGACCTTCAAGTTTGAAAACGGCATACCTAACTCTCTCTTTGTTGGGACTTTCTATAACCTCGAAAATCCTATTCATTCCTGCTAACCAATTTTCTGCCTTTAACGGATTCGGATATCCATTAAAACTCGGCGGATTCATCTTCACAAACCTTTCCCATCCATCACTTCGACATCCCTCAAGTTGATTCGAACCGATCCTCTAGTCTCCATATCCTGTACAAACATCCTGAATAATTTCATCATCTCTTCATTCTGAATTCCACCTATACCCATATCTCCTTCATTTTCTAGAACCTTCCGCTAATCATCCTTGCTTCCTGCCATTAGAACGAACTCCCGCATTAAACACTCTACACAATTTCCACACATTCCCCTTAGTTTAGACATCTACCTCGACCTCTAAACTAAGCTCGATATTAACCGTGAGCACCCCAACCCGGGACCTAACACGTGTCCCGAGCTAAGGGAGCTCAAACTAAGAAAATCCATCTAAATTTTTAAACATTTATTTGCCTTTAAAAGAGAACCACTTTTCAAACTTCCAAATAAAAATCAATTGATAATATCCCTGCTTAAAGGAAATTCAACTACAACTTTAATAAACCGAAATCTAACCAATTACATTGGAAACCTTAATTAACCTTGTTTAACAAAAGAGTTTTCCATACAATTACAAAAGAAGAATACTTAATAAATACTCCTAACAACCGACTCCTATACTTAACTTGTCAAGCCCCAAAAGCAAAAGTCCACAATGAAATCCCCGGCCTCACGGTTTCGGGTCACCTGTCTCGGAATCTAAAACAGTAAAGGGAGAGGGGTGAGAATAAATCTCAATGAGCTATTATGATATGCATCAAGATGCCAAACAAAGTGCAACACATAGCATGGTAGCACATAACACATTATGAAAGCGGTAAACACCTTCGTTACCTCATTTTACCTTTCCCGTCTCGAACAATAAGTCGTACAACGTGGGAGTAAAACTCCACTCTTTGGTGAATTGCCTCCAAAGACATTCACCTCTTATAGGACTCATACCCCGAGAGATCCATATAAGAAAGGATACCTATATTAGAGTATCCAACAATAATATCGTCCCTCCTTACAACGATCGCAACAGTGTCCGTAAAGCTTTTTGGGTCAATACAACAGCATACAGCCCCACTCCGTGGCCACAGAGTGGGGAAGGGTCACCGGTATGACGAACCTTCAATCACTTATTGAACAAATCAATAATTGATTGAAATCCATCATACCCACCCGAACATAAACACGCTCAAGCACATAATAGATACTTGAGATAATCCACAAAACGGGATAACAATATAACAACATACGGTAATGTATACTCATGCTAAAATGTAACCATAGTACAACAATTCATGTAATACACAATGCATAACCCATCAATGCATATGAACTCAATTTAAGGTAACAATATAACCACATAATCCACACCGGAATACAATAAAATCAACGAGCCAGATAGTCCTCAACCGGGATACAATACTAGCAACAAACCAGATAATCCACAACGGGAAAACGACACAACCATATACCAAATAATCCACAATTGGGATAATCATGCTATAGTGATACATATACATTAACACAATTGTGTGGCCTATGGTTTTAAACATGATTCAAGCTAACTACCCAGAGTATGGGCAAATAAGGTCACCGAGTATCATAAACCAATCCTACGAAGTCATTACTCAACCTTGAATAAATCTTATTAAAAGTGCAAGACTTACTTCCCAAGTTTGGACCACTTTCCGAACAATATTTAACTACTCCTACAATTCCATTTTGACCAAATAAAAGGTCATGGCCAAGCCAAGGTATCCTACTCTAACCTAGGTTAAAGAGGATCAATTCGTATCCGGGTTGATTAGGTTCTACTAATTTATACTGCGGGCGTCACAATTTATAAAGAGGCCAAACAACCTTGCCAAACAATCTTAGTTCAAATTAAAAGGTTGGTTCAGTGGTCTGGCGATCCGCTTACCACTCGGGCGACCGCCCAAGTGGATTTCCAAAGGTATAAGTTTCGCCACTATGGGCGACCGCCACCACTGGGCGACCGCCCAAGTGGATTTTCAAGGCTCAAGTAACTCTGCCGGCGTGGGCGGCCGCTCAGCCCCCCTTGGGCGACCGCCCAAGCCTCCTGCCAGCCCTTTACAGATTTTTACCCCCTTTAAGCCTAGGTTTCAAATCCTTCTAACCAATCTTAGTTCAAGAACACCAAATGATACTTCAATCTTATCAAGTCCCAACAAACATGTAAACTCCAAAACCAATTAACCCTAGATTATTTACCACTACCATTTCTACCCATTTCACCATTTCAAATGAATTCTAACTTTCCAAATCAAATTCCACCCATTCCTTTAAATCTAATTCAACTCCCATAAACCACAACATCTTTATTTTTAAGTCATTAACCCATTTCCTAACTCCAAGAAGACTTCCATAACATATAACAACAATTACAACATCAAGAACAACAATAGATAGTTCATGAGCACATAAATGAAAAGAGGTCATAACAACTCACTTGGAATGGGAGATAGATTAAGGATTCCTTGAGCTTGCTAAACTCCCCTAGATGCCCCGATCACAAAAGTACTCCCGGATTAGGAAATGGAGGAGAAATAAGTTTGCTAGGAGTCTTGGGAGGAGAGGTTTTCCATGGAGGTCTCCATGGAAATTTGAGAGAGAAGGAGAAGTAGGAGAAATGAGGAGGATGAGATGAGGGGATGATAGAGGAGGGGGGCCGGGTAAGGAGGGAATATGGGGAGGGCACTTGGAGGCCTAGAAAGAGGATAAGTATTTGGCCCCTCCCCCCTTCAAATAAAGAAAGCCCCATCAAAAATTTAAAATAACCATTTATAAATCAAAGCCTTCCCATTTTAAAATAAATTGACTCCTTTAATAATTAAAGACTTCCCACATTTAATTTAAACCCTCATTTCTAATTCCTTATTCCACACATTTTAACTTCATCATACACATTATTTATTTTCTATTTTTATTTTCCTTTAAGATGCTTTATGTACTTTCTCTAGCAATCCTAAGGTTCTAGAAATCATTCCAACCCTCTCATCATAAAATAAGAAATTAAGACATAATTGATCACATAAAGATAACATGAATATTAAAAGCATATAATATACTATTTAAAATTAGTGCCTAGGGTTGGGATCGTTACAGGTTAATCTATTGAGCAGGTTTCTTAAATCTTCCAATTAGGAAGATCATGTTAAAAAAAAAATTTTAAACTTCATTTAATTTAGATGGTGTGTTGAAATGGTTTCAAATTAGATGAGTCATTTTGGGGACCCTACCATCGGGGCACGAATTTATAGGTCCCGGGGGGGTGGGAAGGCCCCACAGTTTGACATATTTGTTATGTTCACAGTTGTTTTTACTTAAGTTCACTGTTATTTTTTATTAAGTTCACAGTTGTTTTAGACCTTTATGGCCTCTATTTTTACAATTTTATGAGATTATTTGACATATTTGTTATGTTCACATTTGTTTTTACTTAAGTTGACTGTTATTTTTTTTTTAATTCATAGTTGTTTTAGTTCTTTATGGCACTATTTTTGCAATTTTATGAGATTATTTGACATATTTGTTATGTTCACAGTTGTTTTTACTTAAGTTCACAGTTGTTTTTTTATTAAGTTCACAGTTGTTTTTTACATTTGTTCCAATAATAATTAAGAGAAGTTCATAGTTGTTTTAGTTAAATTCATAATATCTGCAAGAAAATGACTATTATTTACTTAATTCACAGATTTTTTAGTTAAGTTCACAGTTGTTTTAGTTAAGTTCACAGTTATTTTTAGTCTTTTATAGCTTTTTTATTGCAATTTTATGACATTATTCGACCTATTTGTTAAATTCATTGTTGTTTTTTGTTAAGTTCACAGTTGTTTTAGTCCTTTATGGCCTCGATTTTTGCAATTTTATGAGATTGTTTGACATATTTGTTATGTTCAAAGTTGTTTTTACTTAAGTTCATTGTTGTTTTTTCTTAAGTTAACAGTTGTTTTAGTCCTTTATGGTCTCTATTTTTGCAATTTTATGAGATTATCTGACATATTTGTTATGTTCACATTTGTTTTTACTTAAGTTCACTGTTGTTTTAGTCCTTTATGGCTCTATTTTACAATTTTATGAGATTATTTGACATATTTGTTATGTTTACCGTTGTTTTTACTCACATATTTGTAAAGTTCACAGTTATTTTTAGTTAAATTTACAGTTGTTATTAGTCTTTTATGTGGCCTCTATTTTTGAATTTTATGAGATTATTTGACATATTTGTTAAGTTTACAGTTATTTTTAGTTAAGTTCACAAAAAAGGAGTAATAATTTTCACACAATTATAATCTAATATAAAAAAAATAAAAACCATTTTGCCCATGTCAATATTAGAAAATTACCTATGAATAAGAATAAAATCGAACTAGTTGATTTATACCACCAAAATGATATCAATATGAGCTCTATTTTTGCTAAGTTCACAGTTGTTTACAATTAAGTTCACAATTATTTTTAGTATTTTATGACCTTTATTAATAAATTTATCAAATTGACCAAAAATCAAAACAAGGTTAATAAATTTAACTATTAATATAAGGCAGACCACCTGATCTGATCTAGAAGCATGTTTTCTTGGTTTATTGCGATCCACAAGTACAATTCACACTTGCTAAATTTACTAACTCCATCTCCACATCGCTTTTATGTGCTTGACAAGAACTGAACTGCATTGATACTCGCTAATCACATGTACATGGTGCCGCCTAATGAACTCCATCTCCACATCGCTAAATCCATTCCCGCTCGTCATTTCTCCAATCGCAACACACTCTCCGGCAAAATCTCCGATCACCTGAATTGGAAAAACCTTAACTTACTTAACTCGCCGTCGTGTTCTACATCGACCGGAAATGTGAAAGAATCTCGTTTGCAAATACAATCATCTACTATAAATTTGTTAAGAATTAGCTGTCTTTATGGAGTAATGTCTATTTTATTGTTCGTCTTTCGTCACCGAATTATCTTCAAGCGGGGACTAGAAAGTTTTGACACCAGTTTTGTCCGTTTCTTGAAATATGGTTTTGGAACATTACAGTGCTTTTTCAGTGAAGAAGGTGGAGAGAGAGACGGCGGGGAGGTCGCCAGAGGGGAGGGGAGAGTCGCCGGAGGGGAAGGGGAAGGGTCGCCGGAAGGGATGGTAGAGAGAGAAAGTGAGAGAGGGGGATGGTTTTATATTTTTGGGTAAGGATAGTTTGGGTGAAGGACTAGGTGAAATTATGATTATAATGGCGGATTAGTTGGTTAAATTTCAAAATTTTTGTCTAAATTGTTCTTTTGATTTGGGATGAAGGACTCAGCGGTAATTTTCCCTTTAACTTTTACATTCTCTCTCCTCTAATCTTCTACCCACTTTCAATTCTTTACTCATTTTAAAAATAAAAATAAATTAAAAACCGTACAAAGATGCCATGGCTCAATTGAAGTGGGACAGAGGGAGTATGTTATTTACCAAAAAAAACACGTAAGTAATAATTTTACAAAAAAAAAAAAAAACTAATCTTTTTTTTTTTGCAAGTATCAGTTATAAACAACTGATACATTTATCAGTTGTTTAACCAAAACAACAAGCATAAAAAACTCTTTAAAAACTTGATAAATACATTTATCAGATATTTGATAGACCAATTTTATTTATCAGTTATAAATAACGCCAAAAACTTATAAAAAACGCGTTTTTTTAACCTTAACAAAAAACGTGTTTTTCACCCGTCGCGCTCGGACTCTCTCTCTCTACTCTCTCTCTAAACGCAAACAGAGTTCCTCACCATTGCCGGCTCCCTCAATCGTCTTCTTCATTGTTTTCTCTAATCTGGACACCAAAATCAGATCAAATCTGAACATAAAAATCCAATTAATCTCACTTAATTTAGGATTTTTGATTTGGGGATAGTAGTGTATGAAATTGTAATTGGTTCGTTAATTACTTCCTACTTAATTGTTGCTGAAGAATTGTTCTCTGTATTGATACCAAGAATGGTTATTAATTACTTCCTACTTAAGATTTGTAAGATTTTTGGTTCGTTAATTACTTCCTACTTGTGTTCTTGGATATTTCCCTCTATTCAAAATGTGATTCTCCTTGTTATGGATGAATTATTTACCCTGTTCCTAATCTGTTTAAACTTGTTTCGTGAACCACCCATGTGTTTTGAAGTGCCGGTCCATGTGTTTTCAAATGCCACCCATGTGTTTTTGAATGCCGCTTAGTTCCAATTTTAATTCCAATTTCGATGCCACCCACGTGTTTTGAAGTGCCGATCCACGTGTTTTCAAATGTCGGCCCATGTGTTTTTGAATGCCAGTGCTTGTGTTTTTGAGAGCCAACAAAAATAATTACCAAGTTTTTGAGTGCCGGCCAGTATGTGTTTTTGAGTGCCATGTTTGTGTTTTCAAATGCCATCCATGTATTTTGAATGCCGGTGTAAAAAGTGCTAGCTGCATGTATATTAAGTGACTTTATAAACTAACACCGGCACTTGGTTACACTAACACCGACACTTTGTTACACTAACACTGGCACTTTGTTAAACTAACACTGGCACTTGTTTTACACTAACAACAGCACTTTGATACACTAACACTGGCACTTTATTACACTAACACTGACACTTTTTTACACTGGCACTGGCACTGGCACTTTGTTACACATGCACTGGCACTAAGTTTCTGGACAAAGAGAGCTTTTAAATTCAGCAAATTAAACCCTTTATCCACACCATTGAAGGACATTCTGTTTATCCAACGAAAAAACGAAGAGCTATGGAATCAAATCACACAGATATCTCCAATTAATTATGTACCAATCAATAAAGTACCAATCAATTATGTAACGAAGCAGAATTGACAATGGACATTAATGGCGGAACTAGGGCATGAATTGTAGGTTACAAAATACTCAAACTGAGTGAACGCCGGAGAACGATCGGAGCTTGGGATGGCCAGAGAAGATGATCGGAGCTTGGGATGGCACGAATTTGTAATATTAATACCGGCATTTATCATGGTTGCCAGTAATTACAAAAATGCCACCGTTTGTTTTGAAAATACGTTTTTTCTTATCTTAAGAAAAAACTAGTTTTTTATAAGACCAACTCATAAATAACTGATAAATGTCATTTAAAAAATAAAAAAAGTTATTGGAGTGGGTTCATGGACTATAGGACTATGTTAGCACAAACATCGACGGCACCTGGGTATAAAAATAATCAATTATGAAAATAAAGTTGTAATTGTCGAATAAGAAGTTGATTAGGTAAGTATTTCCGTTATTTATAAATACAACCCCCTCAAACCTATACGTATAGAGAGAGAAACAAACAAATCAAAAGAGGAGAGAGAGAGGGGAAGCTTATATTTGACTGGTAAAACCCTGCGGCCCTGCCGTGTAAATTCCAAGTCATAACAATAGCCTTCAAAGACAAGTCCAAGTCAATACTCCCATTCCTTAACCTTCTTCCTTCCTTCCTTCCCTCAAAACCCACCAATATATCACCCCCTCAATTTTCCCACCTCAATTACACACACTAAAACACGCACCAATTTCTTCTTCAATCGTTACTGAAATAATTTAATCAAATTATCAAGATGGGTTTCTCCAAAGAAGAAAGAAGCAAGCGAATTTTGAGAGGATTCAAGACCATCTTCTTCTTAATCACCATGATTGTTTCTCTCCTTTTGTTCTCAGCGCCGGTCCTCTTAATCATCGCCGACGCCGTCCTCCCGTCGGCTCTACTCTCCGCCTCTCTATCTCCTTCCACTACTTTCTCTCTCCAAACCCTTTGGACCCATTTGAGTAACTACGATTTCCGTTACTCCCTCATCGATATTCCCTTAATTTCCCTTATCAGATCCGCCATCATCCTCTGTAAGTTCAATTTTAGATTCTTTTAATAACCTAATTGAATTAATTAATTCTTAATATTTTGAATTGACTGAGGAATTGTTTTGATTTGTGAAGGTGTTTATAGCTTCTGTGATGGTCCGAGGTTATCGAGGGGACCGTATCTGGGAGTAGCAACTATATGTTCGGTGTCGTCGTTGGTGTTTGTGTCGTTGAAGGCTTCCTATGTGTTTAATCAAGGTTCTGGTGACAACGTTAATGGCGCCGGCGGCGGTTATGTGCGTGGTATGGAGGTGGCGTTGTTTTTGTGTTCATGGGTGTTGGCGATAGGACATATCGTGGTGGCATATCGGACCAGCTGTAGAGAGAGAAGGAAGATGCTTGTTTACAAAATTGATATTGAAGCTGTCACTGTAAGTCTCCTCTATCTTACCCTCCCCTCCTAATTTGAAATTAAAATAAACATTTATTTTGGAATGGATTGAATAATTAAATTTCTACTAAACTTACTCAAAAGTATTTATAAGTTAGTTTTGAATTGTGAAATGCAAAAGTATTTGTTTGGTTTAGTGAATAAAATGTTACTTCCTCCCCCCTCTCTTGTCCCGATTTAAGGTTTTTACTTTCCTTTTTATTCCGTCACTAAAATTAAGGTTCTTAGTTTACTAAAATGGACCTAAAATGGTCTAACTTGCTATCCTCACTCACAATAACAACCCACTTATTATATCCTACCAACTTTCTTTCTTCTAATTCACTTTTCATACTTATAAAATTTTCAACATTTACTTTTTTTTTAATCTTTGTACAAAGTCAAACTAGTAACATTAAATCGAAACGGAGGGAGTATATGTTGAGAAGAAGGCACATGATTTCAAGGGTAGGGAGGGTAAAGAAGGAAAAAGATTATTGTTAGGTGAAGGGGTGCAAGATTGACCTTAATTGAGGTTGAGGAAATTAGGACCTGCAACTTGAGTTGGGTCCCATGATGTTCAAAAGAATATCAAAGACATTTTTTTTTCTTTGCTGTCTTAGTTGACTATTAACTTGAGAGAGGAATTTGAATCTTATTCTAGATGGTCTAGTGGTGACAGTTTCAATTATTTTTTCTTTTATTTGATAAGTTCACTATATGACCAATAGTTTGATCCTCTTTAAGGAGCCATTCTACCCACTAAAATTTGATAATTGTGATGGTCCATGTCAATTTTGTGTGTTAACCTAATGAAGATTAATAGTGATTTTGACTTCTCAACAAGCACATGAATTCATGTTTGATTTTCTTTCAAGAAAAGGCAAAACATGTGCAACTTCTGAGAAATTTCTAGGAACAATTTCCTTCTCTGTTGGAGAACAAATATTTTCCAAGAAAAGTAGATCTGACAAAACACGTTAGAAAAGTGTCAAGAGTTCATTCTTCTCATCCGCTGAATTCACACGTCTTTCCAAGAAGATTATTCGCAAATTACATATAACTATTACGGAGTAGGATAATCAAGAATCTCAATACACAGTTAGTTGTGAACAATGTTTAACATGATTGTGTGCCATCATGTGCAGGTGTCCTTGGGCAAGAATGGGTTTCCCAGGTATCAAAAGCTTCTCCAAGACGACAGAATAAAAGTAAAATTGCAAAACTGATAAAGAAGAAGAAAGACCATTTCAACACCCAACATTATATGGTGTTCCTCTCTTTTCTTTTGGCCAGCCTCAGTTTTCCAGGTTACAGGTACAAATTTCTCAACGAATCTGTCTTATCTACGACTCCCTCCGTCCCAAAATGAGTATCCATTTTTCATCTTGATTTAGAACAAAAATGGACATTCATTTTGGACGGAAATAGTAGTTTTTTTTTGGCCCATGAGCTGTATTCATCAACACCCATGTGCTAACCTAACCCATTTCTATTTAGCTTCCGTTAATTGAACCTTACACTTTAGTCCCACACGACTCTTAAATATGTCTCCTAGATCCTATTCAGCTTCCGTTAATTGAATCTTACATTTTAGTACCCCACACTACTCGTAAATAGGTCTCCTAGATCCTATTTAGCTCCAATGGAACCAAAAAATTATGTGCTGTGTGGTGGTTTTTTCACCTAACAGTACAATTTATTCTATTTTGTCATTTAAGTATCTCCAACTAAGTTACTGTGATATATTTTCAGGTATTCCGAAGGAGATCTGTAACCAAGCAGCCAAAGAAATGAGGAGAATGGGAACCTGCAGATATAGCTTTACTAATTACTGTCTTTATATACCATTATATATACGTACATATCAATCGGGGTACGCTTTGTATTAGTATAGGAAATATAGAGTAGTGGAAAGGGGTAGAATATGTATCGGTTTGATCTGTCTCCCCTACATGTACAGATTCTTCGTTTGGTAATTATTTGAATATATAATCTTTCAAAAAAATAGCTGGAAGCATTGTTTGTTACTAAGTTAGCCAGCCATTCACATAGCCTAGGCATCTGTAATTCTACGAGGTATTTTACTCTCGTAGGCATTGGAGAGTAAACAATGTAAGTGGCAACTTTTCCTAAATGACAAGGATATATATAGTGTGCATTCTATTTTGGATACAAGAAGAAACTTTTTATCCTTGCCTGAAAAGCTTCAAAAAAAAAAGAGGATAGATTTTCTTCTAGTTTATATCCTACCTCCGCTGTCCCATTGGAATAAGGGTATATTTTGCCAGTGCTAAAGCCCAAACTTCTGGGTAGGAATCAATTACCCAAGTCCCCGGGACCATGATTTGCTGTAATATAATCCCTCCTATGATTTGCCAGTGCTAAAGCCCAAACTTCTGGGTAGGAATCAACTACCAAAGTCCCCGGGAACATGATTTGCTGTAATATAATCCCTCCTATGATTTCTTAATCCCTAAAGCAAGTAGGGTATAATAACCATAAGATGGGTGGAGCTGTTGGCAAAAGGCAAGGGTAGCCAACACCTATCAAAATAGAATGTACAGATAGATTAACCAAAAAATATGAAAATAATAATAAAATTAAATTAAAAATTGTGATGTGTACACATCATAATTGTTTGCCAACAAGAAGAGGACCACCATTGAAATTATCAAAATGGTTGGCTAACTGGATGAGAAGAGTTGACGAGTGAGACAAATCTAGTTAACGGCAGAGATTTATGGATATTATAAGCAACCAGCAAGACAACATATTCTTTTGTATTTGACCCAAAAGAATGATCTTCCTGGTTGTAAAACAAAGCCTTAGATGTAAAGGAGCCCCTTCCAGGCCAGTTAACACTAATGCTCAAAGTGGTCTTTCTCTCACCCTCTTTGTAGCATTGGTGTAATTTAATAGGGCCAATTTATGCGTGCACCAATCTTATCCTTCCTATACATCCGTTTGATCATAAAATATGTAAGAGTGAAGACTCGAGCAGAAGATTAGCTGAAATCATTATGATATACGGAAGTCGTTATGATTTGTTGATGGATACAATTAGGCAACATGAGACTTTTGCAACCCAAAAAGCTATTTGGTCTATGCAGAGCATTAATATGATACAGAGTTTGTTTCATGTAGCCAATTAGCTCGTGGCCACATGAAAACAATAAAAAGAAGGGTATAAATTCACCACTTTATTAACTACATGGTTATGTTGTGAGAAACATTAATGTGTACATGCTTGCTGGAGGAACGAAGTTTGTTAATCAGACCTGATTCCACCCATGAATGTCCTCGGATCAGGGCACTGTCCAGAAAACTGAGCCTGTGAAAAGTCAAATCCTGGATTCTGCAAATAGTTAAGAATCAAGAGTATATGTTAGTAAACTGCACTAATATTTATAGTAATTCAGAGACAAATAAATATAGCACAGAAAATACTCTTAGAGGTTTAACTAGCAAAACCTAGTAGTATGCAACTGAAATACAAAAGTGAATCTTACATGCTGGTAGTTATCAAGAGTAACACCACTACAACAGATGCTCTCATGTAGTCGGACCTCGGTCAATGATGTGGAAGAATATAACTCAATTACGAGCATATGCTACAGCAGAGTAACTATTACTCGTATTTTCAGGGGGGGGGTATGAACAGTTGGAACAGCTGAAGACCAGTAGAAGTTCAAATACTAACAATCTATTAACATCAGTATCTGATAATGACTAGCCTATATTCAGCACTAAAAATCAACAAATCTTAAAGCCATACACGTGATTCAATCAATTAGAACAATGAACCAAGAAAATGAATTTTTTTTTTTCCAATTTTAGAGCAATGACGGTAAAGATAAAGCTCTAGCATCAATTCAATTGACCCAACTGCATAAGTTAGTCGTGCGCAAACATTTGGGCACAAAAGAAACTCATGACTTGGGACACCTTAAGTCATGAAATTAAAAAGGATTAAAATAAAAAATCATGGATTCAGAAGATGAAACAGTTGTTATACATTCCCTGCTCTGTCAAAAGAGTTTCATTTGGAAGTTCCACTTAGAGAGTACAACAACAACAACAACAAAAAAGCCTTAGTCCCAAAATAATTTGGGGTCGGCTAACATGAATCCTCATATGCCATCGTGAAAAAAAAAACAACCCCCCACATGGGTTTTTGCCCTCCACTCCTGCCTCTTCAACACCATATTTTCATCCACTCCAAGTAAACTCATATCATTTTCAATCACTCTAATCCAAGTTTGTTTGGGTCTTCCCCTACCCCTCGTCATTTTATCATTTCCCCACTGTTCCGGCCTCCTAACCGGTGCATCACTCGGTCTCCTTCTCACATGCCCAAACCACCTTAGACGATTTTCCCTCATTTTATCCTCAATGGGTGCAACTCCTACTTTACCTCTGATCACTTCATTCCCCAATCGATCATTTCTTGTATGACCGCACATCCATCGAAGCATACGCATCTCCGTCACATTCATCTTACGCACGTGACACTGTTTCACGGCCCAACATTCGGTGCCGTAAAGCAGTGCCGGCCTAATTGCCGTGCAGTAGAATTTTCCCTTTAATCTATGGGGCATGCCGCGATCACATAGGAACCATGTGGCACTCTTCCACTTCAACCAACCTGCTTTAATCCTATGAGCCACATCCCCATCTAATTCTCCATCCTTTTGGATAATGGATCCAAGATAGCGAAAAAACTCAGAAGCTTGGATAATATTTCCATCAAATGTGACCGCCCTGCCTCCCTACTTCCAACTCTGCTAAACTTACACTCCAAATACTCAGTTTTGCTTTTGCTCAGTCTAAAACCTCGAGATTCCAAAGTATGTCTCCACAACTCCAATTTACTTTCAACACCCTCTCTTGTCTCATCAATCAGAACAATATCATCTGCGAACAACATACACCTCGGTATATCATCTTGGACTGACCTCGTCAATTCGCCCATTATCAACGCAAAGAGAAATGGGCTAAGTGCGGAACCTTGATGCACTCCAATCTTTATAGGGAACTCTTCAGTCTTCCCAGCACTAGTCTGTACACAAGTACTAACTCCATTATACATGTCCTTGATAATATCAATATATTTCTTTGAAACACCCTTCTTTGCTAGTGCCCACCAAAGTACCTCTCTTGGCACTTTATCATACGCCTTCTCCAAATCAATGAAACCATATGCAAATCTTTCTTTTGATCCCGATATTTCTGCATGATTTGTCTCATAAGATATATTGCCCCCATAGTCGATCTTCCCGGCATAAACTCAAATTGGTTATCCGAAATATCCACAATTTTTCTCAGCCTTTATGCAATCACTCTTTTCCAAAGTTTCATAGTATGGCTCATTAGTTTGATCCCCCGATAGTTGGCACAATCTTGGACATCACCTTTGTTCTTATACAAAGGGATCAGAGTACTCTTCCGCCACTCCAATGGCATTGTGTTACTTCTCCATATCTTGTTAAATAGCTTTGTTAACCACTCTATTCCCCTCTCCCGAAACATCTCCAAACCTCAATTGGTATTCCATCCGATCCTACAGCTTTCTTCAATCCAATCTTTTTCATTGCCATTTCCACTTCACCCTTTTGAATTCTCCGCATAAAATCTTGATTAACCATACTCGAAGAGATATTTAAATCTCCAATATCCTGCTCTTGACCGCCATTGAACAAGGTATCAAAGTACGAACTCCGTCTATCTTTTATCTCTTTATTCCCGGCTAGAACTCTTTGGTCTACATCCTTCACACATTTAACCTTCCCAATATCTCTTGTCCTCTTATCCCTCGTACGAGCGAGTCTGTAGATGTCCTTTTCCCCTTCTTTTGTATCCAACTTATCATAAAGTTCCTGATTCACCTTTGCTCTTGTGTCGCTTACTGCTTTCTTAGCTTCTCTCCTAGCTTCCTTATACTTCTCAGAGTTCTCGTCGCTCCTACATTTCCCCAATAATTTGTAGCATTCACGCTTGCCCTTTATTGCTTGTTTTACTTCCTCGTTCCACCATGACGTGTCCTTACTTGGTGGCCCATTTCCTCTAGATTCTCCAAGGACTTCTTTCGCCACCTCCTTTATGGTATGTACCATCTTAGTCCAAGCCGAATCTATATCCATATCCTCCATATTATCCGACCAAATACCGGTATCGACCATCTTAGTTACAAATTTCTGTTGATTCTCCCCTTGAAGTCTCCACCACTTGATTTTAGGGTCTACCTGTGGTTTTCTCTTTCTCGAAATTCTCTTACTTCGAAAATCAAGTACCACAAGTCTATGTTGAGTTGTTGTGCTCTCACCCGGAATAACCTTGCAATCTGAATAACTCTTTCTACAAGCATTTCTTACTAAGAAGAAGTCAATCTGACTCGCATTACCTCCACTCCTATAGGACACCAAGTGAGATTATCTCTTCTTAAACCAAGTGTTCATTATACTCAAGTCATATGCCGCAAAATCCAGGATACTATCTTCTGCTTCATTCCTCTCCCCAAAACCAAAACCTCCATGTATGCTCTCAAAGCCATGTCGACTAGACCCCACATGCCCGTTCAGATCACCACCAATGTCTAATTTCTCACCACTAGGTACTCGTTGCACTACCTCCTCCAAATCTTTCCAAAATACTTGTTTAATAAATGCATCCAACCCTACTTGTGATGCATAAGCGAAAATAATATTTATAATCTCATCACGTATCACTAGTTTAATGCCCATTCGATCACTCTTCCTGTACACTTCCACCACATCATTAATATACTCCTCATCAATAATGATACCCACTCCATTTCTACCCTTATTCTTGCCTGAGTACCAAAGCTTAAAACCCCACGGCGATATTTCTTTTGCTTTCTCTCCAACCCACTTAGTTTCCTGTAGACACATTATGTGAATCTTCCTCCTCATAACTTCCACCACCTGTGCTGATCTCCATGTCAAGGATCCAATGTTCCAAGTTCTCAAGCGCATCCCACTACCCTTACACCTACCATGGACTAGGTGTCTCCCTATTGAATTTTGATGGTATTCAAGAAAGTTTTGACTCTATGCACTTCTCCTCAAGGCCCTCACTTAATCTCTAATGGTGTCAAATCAACGGAGCCCATTTCTTTCTATCTCACAATTAAAAATGGTAATATAAACGGTCGGTCTAAGATAACATTCAGAAACTTGCAATTGTATTTGTATTGATTTTGGGCTTCTGACCCTATGGCCAAATCAATAAGACATACTCCCTCTGTTCCGCTAAGGTTGTAAAATTTTGCCATTTTCGGCATTTCACTTAAGTTGCAACATTACCCAAAAAGGAAACTTTTTATTATTTTTATAATTCTCCACTCATTCTCTCTCTTCCTCACAACCACTCATTATTCTCCACTCATTCTCTCTCTTCCTCACAACCACTCATTATTCTCCACTCATTCTCTCTCTTCCTCACAACCACTCATTATTCCCCTTTCTTAATTTACGTGCTTCAACCCTCATGTAACAACCTTACTGAAACGGAGGGAGTATAAGACTATCGGATTTTCAATATTCCAAATAAACCCTTCATCCTCTTATACCTTACGTATAAGACTAGTTCGCCTCTTATATCAAAGGTATACGAGTCATTTTTTCACTTTTGGCTCAGTTTTTAAGAAAATAAATAAGAAACCTCTAATATTTTTTAAAAGCTTACTCTTATACTTTAAGTATAAGACAAAATTAAATCTTATACCAAATGTATAAGTCATTTTTCACTTTTTTCTCAATTTTTAAGAAAAAAAAAACTCTGAGATATCTTATTAAAACTGATTCTTATACTTTTAAGTATAAAACTAAATTAAAATCTTATACCAAAAGTATAAGAGTCATTTTTTCACTATAAGACCAATTTTTTCAGAAGGCGGTGAGGTTTTGGTCTGTTTGGGCAGTGGCGGTCATGTGGAGTTCTAGGTGGCGGTCTGGACCTGCTTCAAGATCTCTCATGGCATCTTTCTTTAAATCTACGTAGCTTCTGAAGGATTTTGTCATCAAATCGTTCAAAAGATATTATTTTATGGAGGGAATGGGCAGTGTGGTGCTGTGATGGTGAGTAGATTGGGGTGATTTGGCCGGAATCGAAGAGGGAGAAAGTGATTGTTGTTGCCGAATTTGGAGGTGATTGAATAGCGGGCTAGGGGGAGAGTACACGGAGCCGAGGGTTTATTTGGAATTTGGATTTAGATTAAAGGTTTTATATAGGATATAGCATATTTCATATCCTTATATGTCTTATTGATTAGGCTGGAAGATGTGGATGGAATTAATCCCTTGATTTTTGTTAGCCTCGGAAACTTGGATTAACGAGTTTCTGAAACTACCAGAATATTTGGTTCAAAATTCCATCCCATATAAATAGTATCAGCGTCGATTTTGGTCTGCCCAAAAAAGTAGGCACATTTAAAAAAAAATTGCAATTTCAAGGAGGTACAAACAAGTAACATTATAACTTTAAAAGGCTTGACTTATCAATGAGACTGGGCTTTTGGAATGGAGTAATAATGAAGAGTGCAGATGGCTTTGAAAGAAAGAGCAAGATTGTAGACTTCCATTTGCTTTTTGAATTCTTGAGCAGTCACAAAATGATTTGGCGGTTGATTAACATGGATCGATGTATGGACTCGTCTTAGTCCAAGAAAATTTAAATATCTTTCCTTAACAAATGGAGCGTCACTACATTAATGGTCAAAAGTCATTACAGCATTCTATAAATTTTAGGGTGAACAACTTGCTCACACCTAACAGTTAATAAATGACTCCCTCTGCCGCCCAATAAAATAGTCCCATCTAACAAGTCAAGCTTTTAAGGATGTAGCTGATGAGCCCGGATCTACTGGACCGGGCCCGCGCTCGGTCTAGTCCAAGGAACCAGTGACGTGGCCATTCCTAGACCGCTGGAGGGAAGACCGCGGACAAATAGGCCCTTGTGGTCAAGACCGTGTCCCTCCTCGCATCGTCCCCATCGAGGACCATTGGGACCCTGCTCGCTGGATCCGTGCCCGCATGAGTCATGCCCGCATCAACCGTGCTCGCGTCTTATATCTTTGACCGCGGGCACAACGTTGACCGCGGGCACATGCTGCTTCCCGGTTAATGTCAAGCCTTACCGAGCAAGTTAGCTTGCGGCTCGACGGGCCACTTGCTGCGCTCGACGGAGCCACTTGCGGCTCCCCATCACGCATTCAATGCGGCTCAGTCCGGCGCCGACTATTCCATTTAATGCAATAAGCCGGCTACACGGCTCATGTCCCTTCGGCCATGTCCCTGGACGTCGATGTTCCCTCACCCGACGGGACCAATTAGGCTGCGGACACGTGTAGCCGGTCAAATACCAAAGTGCCCACCTGTGGCCGATCTCATTGCTTACCTCAACAAGCACCACGGCATTGCTATAAATAGAAGGCCTTTACCCTCGGGCAAGGTAAGTTCCATAGACAATTGAGTAAGCTCTATTACTCTCTAAACCTAAACACACACACACTCCAAAGGTATTCAAAGCCTTATTACTCAAGTATTCTTACTCACACCCGAGGGCCTCGAGTTGGAGTAACATCCAACTTTGACCTTAACGGTGCTTGTTAGTGTTGTGATCTAGGTACATCAAACCACCAAATATATCCTAGCCGATATCCTTGAACCGCTCCTGACCCCGAAAGCCGTGGCGTCGTCGGTGGTTCCATTGCAGGAAGCCGACTTTCTTTCGTTTTCTCGTTAAAAATCTTTTGTTTTCAAGGCACCTCACGTGTCTAAACAAATCCAAAGGCCGAAAGGCTCTTCTTTTTACATCAATAAAGTTTTTCCCGTTTAAAACTTTTGTTTTCGCACACGCCTTGTAGTCTAAACAACCGACCGTCAAAAGACACTTCTTTTCGCTTATTTTCGTCTTTACGAGACATGTCTCAAATTAAAAATCTTTGGTCATTTGACCACTAGAGGAGGAGAACCAAGCCGAACCCTCCACCGTCAATAGGGAAAGGCAAACCAACTCTGTTTCAATGTAATGGGGGCCCATTCTCGGCCTCAAAAATCCCCATTTCAGCGAGTTCTACACCGGTTAGCAGGAAGCCCGTCTTGAGAAAGCCGGGCCTTACTAAACAATAGCCCAAAACTCCCCAAGCTCACATAAAAAACACCACTCTAACCACCCCACTTTCCCTGTGAGCAAATCCACGAGAAGGAAGGAAATCACGGCCTCCAAGTCAGGCGGTCGCGGAGGCCACGGCCATCAAAGACGCGGAGATGGAAATGTTTGAAATAGAGGCCAATGGAGGGCTACGGTTCCCTCGAGGGTCACAAAGGTTCTCCCAACGAGCTCCCGCTAACTCGCACTAGTCAAGGGGAGCCTGGCAAGATCGACCCGGCCCTTCGAGCGCGGACGGCGGCCCGAAACGGAGCGTGCGCATGTAGAGGATAGCGAGGAAGTGGGGGAAGAGGCACGGTCCAAACCGCCGCCGTGCGAGGTCCAAAGCCGGACCCTGCTCCGGCCGATGAGAAGGTCGTGGCTCCACGAGCTAAAAGCGAAAGGTTGATGATCGAACCCCGAGTTTGTGGAATTCAATGCAAGATGTGGGAAACCCATCAGAAGGCCGCCCAGTGTGGCCGCACCGTGGACGCCTTCGCCGATAAAATTGCGCGGGCACCGATCCAAAAGGGCAAACCCCCCCAGATGGACACCTATGACGGATCCAAAAATGCCAAGAGTCATATGGGAAGATTTGAGGGCCAGATGGCTTTATTCTCCGCGGATGAGTCGGTGATGTGCAAAGCTTTGGCCGCGACCTTCACCGGCAAGGCCCTATCTTGGATGCTAGCCCTCAAGCCCCGGCCAGTATCCAAATCATTCGATCGCCCGTAGTTCTCTTCCTCAATGCCTTTGCTTAGGAGCAGTGTGTGCCCGCTAGACCAAAGACAGATCTTGTCCGTGTCAAGCCGCACCAAACGAGCCTACAAAAGATTATATATCCCGGTTCAGAAGGTAAGCGAGGAGATTGTGGACACGGACCGAAGGAGATATCGACTATGTTTTGAGGGCGGCCTCGGTTCCTCCCTTCCTCAAAATGAATTTTGCCTCCAAAGAAACCTAAATCGGTGGAGGAAATGTATGAAAGGGCCTCGGCCATCGCCTCCGCCGAAGAGCCTAGTGTGCCCGCTCCCAGAGCTTCGCGAAAGAAAGGATAAGCCAAGTCCAGGAGACCACCCTGCAGCCTCGCTCACACCAATAATCGTGGCAAAAACAGTAGGCGGGGATCGAAAGGCTCAAAAAGGCCGTGGCCGAAACAGCTTACAGAGCTCACCGACCCAAGGGTGGTGATCATGAGAGCCTCAGACTTTCCCCGCTCCTCCCACGCCGAAAGCCAAACGAGAGGAGTAGACTTAAATTCAGTGAGTATCACAACGACCACGGGCACGGGCCGAGGACTCAAGCTTTCAAAGCGAGTAATCCAAACAGAAAATCAATAACTGGGAGCTAACCAAGTGGGTTAAGGGAAACAATACACGCCCCCAATAACATGATCGGCGGGCACGACACACGCGGGGACCACAGTAAATGAAAGAGATAATAATGATGACGATTTTTGGGACTATGACATTAACTTCATTGGGGAGGAACACTCCTCTCCCAGTAGGCGATTGTCCCTCCAAATTCGGACATTAGAGAAGGTTTTCCATCCCCGCCCCGGCTCGGGAGGAAGAGCAGAAATTGGGTTCAAAAGGAGCGAACTTGCCTCCACCCTTTTTCATTCCACGCGGCCGCTCACCTCGTAATGAGAATCAACCGGCAAACATAGGCCGAGTGTTGGTAGATACTGGAGCCGCCCGCGACATACTCTATTACCATACTTTGATTGGAATGAGAATGACAAGCACATCTCACTCCATATGCGGGCATGCTCGAAGGCTTCACCAACCACGCCGTGAGGGTAAAGGGGACGATTGTGTTTGACGTAGCTATTGGGGAAAACCCACGCAGAAGACGGCCAAGATAACTTTCGTGGTGGTCGATCTTCCTTCCCAATACAATGCCATTCTCGCCAGAATCAAGCTCAGCCGAATTGGGAATAGTGGCGTCCGTCCCCACCAAAGGGTGAAATTTAACACCCCGGCGGGGTTGCTACCATCAAGAACCGGCCGGGAGATTCCTCCGAGCACCGGAGGAAAAAAGGAAAGAAACAGAAAGGCTGCACCTCCCGCCCGCGAGATAGAGGGCGAGGACAAAATAATAGAGGGAAAGGGCGAGGACAAGTCAAAAAAGGGGAAAGCTCTTGCGCTCCGCCGCCACCCGTACCGATTGGCATGCTTTCTTTCCATTCCACAAGGTGGAGCTCAAGATGAGCGTAAAATCGAAACAGATTGGCCGCCCTGTTTAGGGAGGTTATATTGATCGAGGAATAGAGGGAAATTGACCGTGATATCATATATTCAATGGCAACACCGACCGAAGCTCGTGTCAACCCCCAACTATTGTCATTGACTCCCGCACAATCGTGAAATCGGCGACCTTCAACCTAACGACGAGCTCGAGGAGGTGGTAATCAATCCCCACTTCCTAGAGCAAACGAGTTAAGGTTGGTTTGGAAATTCACAGCGAGGAAAGAAGGATACTTATTGAGTTCCTTAGAGCAAATTGCGATGTGTTCGCTTGGAGGGTGGAAGATACGCAAGGCATCGGCGAGGACGTGATCCTCCATAAAATCAACGATGACCCCTCCTTCAAAAACATTCACCGTAAATCCAGATATTTCTCCCTGAGAAAGAGATTGCCATCAAGGAAGAGGTGGAAAAATTGCTAAAAGCGGGGATAATAAAGGAGATCTCCTACCCCAAATGGCCGGCCGATGTGGTCGTGGTTAAGAAATCCAATGGCAAATGGAGGATGTGCGTTGATTTCACCGATCTCAACAAGGCGTGCCCAAGGATTGTTTCCCTCTTCCTCGCATGTAGGCGATTGGTGGATTCTATAGCCTGGACACGAGTTCCCTAAGCTTGTTGATGCCTACCCGGCTACCACCGCATCCAGATGGCTCCCCGAAGATGTCCGCTCTGTAGCCATTCTTCATGCAGGCAAGACATACTGCTACACTACATGATGCCACTTTGGGCTAAAAATGCAGAGCCACATATCATCGCACGGTGTCCCGGTCCTTTAAAAACCAACTAGGCGAAATACGGGAGGCTACATTGACGACGCATACGGTCATAAAACTAAGGAAAACTCCCACGAGCTCGATGTGGAGGAAACCTTCAAAACTTGCGCCACAACGGCATGAAGCTAAACCCCTTAAGTGCGCTTTCGGGGTCAGGCGCGGCAAGTTCCTCGGATTTATGGTCAACCAAAGAGGGATAGAGGCTAATCCAGAGAAAATCCAGGCCCTATTAGACATGAAACCTCCCGCCCGCGTGAAGGATGTACAAAAACTGATGGTCGCATCACCGCACTCGCCGCTTCATCTCGCGGTCCGCAGAGAGATGCCTCCCCTTCTTCAAAACTCTCAAAGGGGGGAAGAGAGTCGATGAATTTACATGGAGCACCGAGTGCCATAAGGCTTTGAAGAAGTCAAGACATACCTCGGGCACCACCTCTACTCAAGTGCCTGAGAAGAGCTCTTTTCGTATTTAGTCATTCGATCCGGGCAAGAAGAATTTGCTCTTGTAAGGGAGGAGAATAACTCCCAAAAGCCAGCTTTATTATGTAAGTAAGGCATTGTCCGCCGTAGAAGGGCGTTATCTTAATATAGAAAAGTTAGCTTACGCCTTGCTCAGATTCCGCTCGAAAATTAAGAGCCTACTTTTCCGCACATCCTATAACGGTACTAACCGAGGCCCCGCTTAGAAGGTTTTACATAAACCGAGTCCTCGGGGAGAATGCTAGCTTGGTCTATGAGAGCTCACCGAGTTCCGCATCACCTACTCCCCGAGAAAGACAATCAAAGCGCAGCCTTAGTTGATTTTGTAGTAGAATCATCATTCAAATTAGCGGACGACCTCGGAAAAAGAAAGCGAGCGGGAATCGAAGATGACCCAAAAGCCCGAGCACGTAAATTGTTCAACCAAGCGGAGCGTCCGTAAGAGGTGTGGACTTTATATGTGGGCGGCTCCGCGAGCAAGTTAATCAAATGAGGCGGGCATACTTCGATTGCACCCTGCGGGGAGAAATTCATGAGGGCCTTGAGATTCAAGTTCGAGGCATCAAACAATCAGCCGAATATGAAGCAATTATAGCGGGCGTGGAATTGGCAAAGAGACTTGGGAGTTCGAATATTGAGATCAATAGTGACTCTCAAATTTCATAGTTAATCAAATTAGGGGGAGTATGATACTATCAACCCAAGACTAACTCGCATCTTGTGACCTCGCAAAACCCTCATCAAAAATTTCACTTACATGGTGAACCAAGTCGTGAGAGAGGACAATGTGGAAGGCGACCTCCTCTCAAGAATAACCGAGCAAGAAATTGGTGAGTTGGAGACAAATTGCCGATTGAATTCACGGAGAGACCTGCATAGATCGAATACGAGATAAACAATATTGAGGATCAGTAAAGATGGGTGGATGAAATGAAGGATTACATCGAGAAGCAATCCTCACGAGGACCCGATAAAAAGGCTGAGCCATCGTGAATCAGTGTCCCGCGAAATACCTCGTCCTCGATGGGGTGCTTTTCGGCGATCATTCACCAAGCCTTTACTAAGATGTGTTAAAACTCATGGTCACCAACTTACTCTATGAGGTTCAATGAAGGAGTTTGTGGCGGACATCCAGTGCTCGCACCCTCTCGAACAAGATCAAATTCCAAGGATTCTTTTG
>JAFEMH010008057.1:0-65723 GCA_022495995.1 Adenophora triphylla var. japonica | reverse complement strand
GCAGGATCATTCAGGCTTATCCACATCCTAGCAGCGTCAACCACACCCACGTTTGAGTCTTGAGTCACACTCTTGTCCGGACTCGGTTGGTTTTACCCGATCCAGTGTCATACGGCCTGGATACATATACCATTCTCATAGGCCATTTTACGAGTCGAGGCTCGGAATTCAAGATCCTTAGCATAAGCTGGCGCGATGAAAGGTCATGCTAAAATCTTGACACGATCTTGATTTCGAAGCTACTGAACGATGTTTCAGGTCCCGGATATACATCCGTGCTCGCGTGACACACCATGTAATAAACCAGCGCCTTTGATAAATCGGCCATGGCAATATGACCCGGCCCTCGCCTGACGTCACAATCCCTTGCCCACGCCGTGGCCAAAGAAGGTCATGCAGAACTCTTGGCTGATCTTGACTCGGTGGCGGCTCGGTTCACTGTGCACATGGCTATGCGTCCCAGCGAGTATAACGAGCTCGGTCCTTAGGTTCGATTTTTCTTTTAGGCCGGTGGAAACCGCTTGCACTATAGGACCCTCGCACATTTGTCCGCTGGGATGTCGAAATACGGAGTGCAAAACGAGGGAGCTTATAGCCGCACGAGATGGTCTCCAGTGACCCGGGATCTAGCATGGTTGCGAAAAAGAAGAGCAATCTTTTCCAGCCTACCTACAGGACTCACGAGAAAACATGTTTTAAGTAAATTAAAACAACAAAAAAAAAAAAAAATCAAAAATAAAAAGCAGAAACACAGTACCACGTGAGCTTTCACACTTTTGTCCCGTTATTGGCCATTCCCTGTGTCTAAACCTTGCCCATCACCCCCTCGACCTAGCAGTGGTCGAGAGTACCCACAGAACCCGTCTCGATTAGCCAAAACGGCCAAGGTCCTACCCACCTCTGTCACTGCGGACGGTCAATGGAAATTCCCGTGGCCAGAGTCGGTGGATATGACGATGAGAACGGGACCTTACCCCCAAGAAATTTCCCAACGTTGGAAGAAGTTTGGCGGGTCCTCATGGCTATTGAGAAACGTCAAGGTGAGCAACAAGCACGGATCGAAGGTGCCATTACCGCTTCGGAACCTTAGCTACCCGACTACACAGGGCTTTGAGCCGCTGTTTGCTTCCTGTGACTCACAACATCTACCGTTGTCTCCCGAGAAGTCCCGACTTTGTTACCCTCATACGGGCCATGCGGTTAACGGCGTGGGACCACGAAGATAGCTTCCGGAGGAAAGCACGCCCATCTGACCTCACTGGTCAGTGCCGCCGCCGAACAACGAACACACATCCACAGTGGGACGTGCGATTGCGGTGCAGTGCCCGTGCAAATGGAATTCCGGGATGCGGTGAAGACGAGGGCCGTCCTCGGCTTGAAAGAAGAAGCTATCCTTCTCAACAAAAACTGAAAAAGAGGTATGAATGCGGTGATCCCAGGTTGGAACCCTTGGAAGAACACCAAGGGAAAGTTTGACTACTATGTCATCTACTCCGACAAATCTCCCAGGCCCTAGTTACTGGCCGCGGCAATGTTTGCTCCATGATCAGCGGGGCGAGCTTCGCACCGCCACCGAAGGCCAGAAGGTCAGGATAATCCAACCCTGTCTTGGGAAGATCTCAAAGCCACTATTGATGCTTCGGTAAAAGCCATGACAGTGGAGGCTTGAGTTGAAATGCGCCGGTGCGGCCCTTACGCCAATCGAGGCTCCTCCCGCTCCCGAGAAACTTGGGAGAGACGAAGCAAAACCATAAGTCCGAGAGGTGAATGTTACGACACGCGTTCGGTGAAATCCCGGTGAATCCTCCACGGACGGACAAAGGCCAGCTATACCACCTGAGGCCACGAGGGCGAAAAAGGGACCACTACGCGAAAGAAAGAGTGAAACCTTGGACCCCGAGGTTGAAGATCTTTGATCTTGACACGGCTTGACCAAGCGCGCTCGGGCTAACATCTCGCTCTGGTCACTTACTGCTTCATCTTACCACTTTAACTCAAGGTTAGGAAGAAAGCTGGCCCGGACCATGCTTACGTTCCCATCACGGTTGACACCTGATGAAACGGTTCGAGATGAAGTTGGCAGCGTCAATTACGGACAATATCATCACCTTCCTGGAAACTCGATCTTCCAAAATTTGGGGTGACCACAGCGAGCCTCTCATACCATGACGTTCGGCTGGAGCCGACGCCCGTCTCCCTCGGGTGTTGGTAGATGGGAGGATCATCGCATGAGACGTCCTTCCGGCCAAAATGATGGACTTGCTAAGGATCAGAAGCAACGATCCTAAAACCCTCGACCTCGAGGCAGAAATCAAGGCATACGACTCGACATCCCGCCCGAGTCTTGGGATTAGCAGCCTCCTTGAAGCTGGGCATGGTTCGGAAAACGAAATGGTCAAGACGGACTTTCCAAGTCATCGACATCCCGATCACCTTCCTTTGCGCCATTTTGGGAGCGCCCTTGGCTACATCCGAGATCAATGGGGTGGCATCCGCCTCTTCATCGGTCTGCGTAAAGTTCGTCAGGAACGAGGATCTTACCATCATCCCTACGATGATAAGCATGAGTCAACAGAGAAAGGACCGAAACAAACGGCGTCCCGGTTTAGGAAATCAAACCCGACGATGGCGGCATGATGCTGCGGGGTTCACCATCGAGAGCCAGGCCCGGAGTGTGCCACATAGATTTGCACTTTGATTTCCCAGGACAAGATTCACTCCCAGATGAAAATGATAGAAGCACATGAACTACATCCGGAGGCTCGGTTTGGGGAAAACGCCATCGGGGCACTCAACGAGATCATCAATATCAAAAGAACAGAATACCACCTTTGCACGGCTGGGGATACTCTCCTACTCCCGAACACATTGCGGAGGACAAAGCGAGGCTGCGCGGCGCTCCACTTGAGATAACAAAAAGAGGCTTGCCTAACGCAGAAATCTCAGATCTTCGTCACTTACGGCTTCGACATGACAGAGTACTTCACAGGAAGTAGCCGGCAACTTGGAAGAAGATCCGGAAAAGGGAGCAGTTAGTGATCGAGCGCCAAGCAAAGGCGGCCAGTGACACTGACCATGGACAAGCTCCGGCGAGAACTGGCAAGATTCGGAGGCCTCGAAGCCAAATCATGTCCAGAAGAGCATTCCTCGACACGCCGCCCTGCTTAGCAGGATCCACTGACCGCCAGCTATTCGCGGCAATTTTGGTTCAGGGAAAACCCCCTCTTTGGCGGAAGAACTCGAAAAAACTCTCTGTCAACACCCCCTGCCTTCCAACAAGCGGGACCAGTGCGCATTCGAGCTAGCAATGCCCAAGAGGCAAAAGCAAGAGAGACTCCATGATGACGATGCTTGGGACGAACATGCTTACACTTTGAACTTGAATGAAATCGAGATGCCGAGATCTAATCGATTTTGTTTACGATAGCTCTGTGATAGCAAATGATCGGGAAGCGGTGACATCAAAGCCTTTCGAAGCCCCATCTCCTATCAAGCTTCATTGCCACTCAATCGCTGGGCCACATTCTCGTGGGACCTGTTTGCCCGGCCAAGGACATGATCCGAGCAAACTTGGTACGACCCCTCGAGTCCTAGGAGTCTAGTGTGAAAACTTCATCACGAGTCCGTTAGCTTTGAATTTGAGTCTCTCGAGTCATGCGATGGCCTCACGCCCGGAAGATTACGAACTCATTGCCAATAATGTATTCCCGAAGTATGCTCTTAATGAATGCTTCGATCTTTCACAGGTATCCTCTCATTGCAATCTTTAACAAATGATGACAAATTAACTAATCACAAAGCTTGAGATTAATAAGCAATTCATCTGATAAAAAGCGGCAAACACATTAATTAGAATAAATACATCAAGCAAACATTTAAGCATGTACTTGTTAAACGAGAAAAAAACCGGGCCCACTGCAGAGAGGTTTTAATCACAACGATTTGCAAGATTGTTGAAGAGGCGAAAGACTTGCAAGTCAGAGCCGCCATTTCCGGCCTGAGATGGATCTTCGATACCTCGAAGCAGGGGGAAGCGCACCTCGCCAGTGACAAGGAAATTTGACAACGCGCCTGAAGGAGGTCAAAACCCGAAAGAGCATCATGGCCCTAAAAACGCCTTGCCTCTCACTTCGTCATCCTCGGGGACATGCTATACAAGAATTCCAGCTACGCCTGCTAAGGCCGCTCCTATTTGCGTCGACCAAGAAGAAGCAAGACAAAGTTCATGAGCAGAAGAGTCGAAAATGGCAGGGACTTGCGGTCCCCACGTGAATGCCGAGACCACGATGCGGAAATCATTCTCGGGATGTTGGCTCTGCTTTCCCGCGGATCTCCATGAGACGAATTGCATCAGCACTTTGTCCGAAGAAGCTGCTGACAAGTGCCAACGGTTCTCAAGCCTCAAATCATCTACCTTGCCCACGATCTCTGCATGACTACACCTTGGCCGCTTTTGCAGCGCTTGGGTAGTTGACGTCATCGGAAAATCGCTCCGCTTGAGCCTGCGCAACGGTCACGAGAGTTCAATCTTAGTAGCCATCGACTACTTCCCCCAAAATGGGTCGAGAAGCGAAGTCCTAATTTTCAAGGTACTCGCACCTCCCAAGAAGGTCGCGCATTTCCTCAAGGAAAACATCATATGCTTGGAAATACGGTATCCCCAATGAGGTCATATCGGACGACGGCTCACACTTCGAAGGGGAATTCGACGGGCTGGCTGGGTGAATTCAAGATCACGCGCCACAAATCTTCTCCACTCTACCAGGCCACAAACAATACGAGGCGCCGGTGGAAGCGGCAAACGTAAAAGCCCTCGAACGGATCATCAGAAAGCAATGACCACACAGGGACGAGATTGGCCCAGGAAGCTGCACCTTGCACTTTGGGGCTACCGCCGTCGATCGGAAACGACCACGGGAGAAACCCCATTTGCCCACGACGTACGGGATGTGAAGCGGAGTCACTTCCCATCGAGCTAGAAAATTCCCTCACTCCAGAGTCTTTGTATGAGAAAATGACAGTCCAACGAAGTTGAATGGCTCAGCTCGAACATGGCGGAGCCAATGGTGGCTGGCCCCAGACGAGCGACGACTAAAGGCCATGGAACACGTCCGAGCCTATCAAGCGGGATGGGCTAGAGCTTTCGACAAAGAGAGAAGTCAAATCTGGAACATCGGGGAAAGGGTGACCTTGTTACTCGAAAGAAAAGCCTCCAGCTCGAACCAGCCCGAGCTGAAGGAAAACTGGGAACCCACATTGTGGATCGGCCACTTTCGTGGTTAGAGTTCTTACTCCGGAGGCGCCATAGAAGGCTAGCCCGGACCTAGACGGCAATCCCTTCATGAATCCGGTCAGCGGAAGCAAACTTCGCGAGATACTTCGCTGAAGAAAGAACAAGCGTGCGTCTCTTGGCACTCCGTGTAGTGTCGAACTACGCGGAACTGAGCCCTACAGTCAGGAGGCGTAGGCAACCTTAATTGGTCCGGTCTAAAAATACACAAAAAGTCAAAAGTTTGAATGTCAATCAAGACCTCCATCAAGCTCCGCACTTTTCAAGAACACGCGGCGGTCACCTTGACCAAGTCAAACGACGGCGGCAACATCAAAGGACATCCAGGGTCGCTCGGCATCAAGCAGTGACTCGTATGTCTCTTCCAAACCGGGGGCTTGTCTTGCGCCCTCACGCGCTTCAAAAAAAAAAAAAAAAAAAGAGAGCTCGAGCGAGGCTCACAAAAAAAGGGCTCACAAAAAAAAAAAACAAAAAAAAAGAGAGCTCGACGAGGGCTCACAAAAAAAAAACAAAGAAGCTCAAGCGAAGGCTGCGAAATTGAGGTCAGAACCCGAGCCTTGACAAGAGGCAGGAAGCTACGAAAAAGACCGTCGGAACGACTTGTCGGGGAGCATTCAACCTCTCGGCCAAGCCTGAAAGCCTGTGAGGGATTGCCGTCGAGGCCCCGGGCCTTCGGTCAGCGATCTGGCAGAGAGAAAAGTCAGATGGACGCAGACGAAGTGCACGCAACGAAGCAAAGGCAAACAAGAGATCTTGCGTCTCGACAAGCTTTAAAAGTAAATCACAAATCACTAACGGTTACAACATTTCTTGATGAGTTCAAGCACGGTCACACTCTCAAGTTCACAACATGCTAAAAAACGACTTAATACATTTAACTAATAATGTGTTTGCAATGCAATGAATGGATACCTAGGAGGTCATTCAGCGCCATCTGCGCTTGTCCTCGCCATTCTTTCCTTTCTTCCCTGCGTCCCCAGGCGAGTCTTCTTTCGCTCACGTGAACCAACTCTGCGTCTCTCGGTCCAGAGATGCGGGGTCCTCCCGTAGAGTCAAATAATCCGGTGGCTCTCGGGGCTTCGTTCGCCGTGCTTCGGCTCGGATCTCCTCCCTGCGAGTGCAGTAAAGAGGACCTCTCCCATTCGGTCGGTCAACTCTGAGTCTCGTAGTCAAACAAAGTGTCTCCCGTCACATCGAAGGGTCGAGACCAGGCTTCGGAACTCCTAAGGCAATAGGCTAGCTACGGCAGCCGGGTCCCGAGAATCGCTACACGCCTGCTCTCAGAAGACCACTTGGGGCGCTGCTTGCTCATACCGGGCCGGATGCAGTCGTGTCTGACGCTCCCCAGACGTCTAAGGAGTACCACGGGAGGGAAAGCGGAATACTTCCATACCCTCGAGGAAAATACAAGAAGGCACACAGGCACGCCATACAAGAGGAACTACCTCCGCGGTAGCAAGGTCATCCCAGCCCAACAAAGGCTCTGCTTCATCCCAGCTGCAGGAAACAAGCGACGGAATATAGAAGGAGGACGAAGACAAACTGGAACCACGACAACGTAGGACCCTTCTGCCCGAGACCCTCACGGTCTCAATCCTCCGGTGCGGAACCCACCGGCGGATCGATGCGTACCAAGGCTGTGCCATCCGTCTCTCCCGGGCGGGTGATCCATATCCAACGCAAGAGGTCGGCGAGCAAATGACCACGGGCTAAACGACGTCGGAGCCTCGGGCGTAGCTGAAGTCTCTCTCGGCCACGAGGTGAGCAAGCGGGGCTTCCCCCTCTCATAAAACGATCCCCGGTCGCCGGACGGTCGATACCATGAAGAGTCTCCCCCGGCACCAGCGGGACAATATCCTCTCCCGGCTCTGCGGTGCCCTACCACATCTAGCGGCGCCGTCACAGTGCGAGGCGGACCGGAAAAGCGTCGCCATCACGCGAGGCAAATACATCCCCGAGACGTCACTCTGCATCATCAGCCATGAACCGCTCCGGCTCGAAATGTCGATATGACCCGAATCAAGGATCATGCCACACTTCTTCAGCGAAGTACGAAGAAAGCACACGAGCTTCACGCGCGTGGCGCCACCCAATCAAAGGAAGCGAGATGGCCTCCGCCTCAGGTCCTCCCATCAAAGCCCGAAAATCCTCAAAAGTGGGCACCATTTCATTATAGGAGAAAGCTTGGTACACGTGCCTCCTAACATCCCGAACTTCGCGGCGGCCCGCAACAAATCCCAATCGGGAACCAACTCCTTAAAAGACCAAGCCGAGCAAAGACGAAACCTTACCTCGAAAGCCCGTCTACGATGCCTCATGCGGCGCCGCATCCACATTTCAGCTGCTCCGAGGAAGTGTGCTTGCCTCTCTGCGAAAGCCTCGGCAAAATTCTAGGGACGACCTCCTTGCATGCTAACGAACGGACCTCCTTTCCCCGACAAAGCACAAAGCCCTTTGTCCTCGTGAACCTTGCTCCAAGCGCTGAACGGCGAAGCCATTCCCGGCAAAGCAAACAGCTACCCACAAAGCACTTTTTTAGCTCACGTGGCATGTACTGAAAAATAAAAAATAATAATAGCAACAATTTCTAGGACAATTCCGGGAATCACAAAAAATAAATGACATTACATCTTAAAATAAAATCTTTGTTTGCCATGCAAATACTGTGTGTTTATTACGGTTACTCAAAAATGTACATGTTGCTAAACAAAAAAAAAAAAAGAGAGGATATGAAAAGAGGAAAGCAAATGAATACTACTCGGAATCCTCGGCATCATCATCCTCGCCAAGATCCTCCAAGAAAAGTCGGGCATCCGGCGAACTCGCGCGTCGCATCTCATCGTCGAATACCGAGCACCGCACGAGGCTCCAGAAATACTCGAAGGATCAAATCCGGCGAAAGGATCGAAGAAAAGAAGGCTCACGAGGAACCCTCACCTGTGCGCCGTGTGGAGGCATGAGCGATAAAAGGCTGCTCCTCGAAGGCCTGCGGCTCCGAAGACGTCCCGGCATCCATCTTTATGCCGCCCCCTCCAGGTCCCTCTGCTGCGGCTCAGGCTCGGCTCTAGGCGGAGGGAACGTCCACGAGAGTGCCTCGAAGGCATAGGCTCGTGCGCCGGCACGCGTCGCGAGGCCGGCAAGATATCTTCGAGGCCATCTTCTTAGCATAAAGCGACCTCGTCGCCACGTACGGCGAGTCGGCATATCATAGGCTCTCCCGGGACTGCGCGACAAGCGACGAAGGAAACGCTCGGCAAATGCGGTTATACTCAACAACAAAAAAAAAGAAAAATACGAGAAAAGATGCCAAGACGGAAAAGAGTCGGCACACGCTCGCGATCTGTCGGGATCCGCTCGGTATGCGGCGGGAGCTGCTTTCCGGAGCAGGTCTGAGACGCCTCTCGCTCCTCGATCCGTCCCGCGGACGTACGTGAAATCCGGTCCGGCATCGGAACCTGCGGGGAGCTGCGGGCCGGCCTCTCTCTCCCGCGCCCGCGCTGGGGCGTCCTCGGCTTCCTCCTGGCACTTTGAAGGCCCTAGTACTCCTCTCAGGTATAAAAATGAACTCCTCGGCACGCGAAGCCACCGCGAGGTACACTCTCAGAAGTCAAGCACATCCATATCCGGGAGTCGAAGCATCCCGAAGGGAGGGGTCCCTCGGGGGCACTGAGGGCATGAGCAGCCGGGGCCCCGTCTTTTGCCCGGAAGACCCGCTCCCAAGTGCATGTACAACTCGAGCTCAATCCTCGCAGCCATCGGCGTAATGGGGTCCGTCGGGGCAGCCCGCTTCAACGGCAAAGTCAGCAGGCCGCCGGCGTAAGACCGATCAACCACCGGCGAGTCGCGTAAAACCGGTCCTCGCGTGGCAATGGCAGTCCCCGTGAGTCCTCCTCTTCCCGGCAATTCGGTCCCGGCGTAGAGCTGACGGGTCGATCGCCCGTCGGCCCAGCGGCAATTCGATCCTAGGCTATCGGGGCGGTCAGGTCCTCGCCACAATCTCAGCTGACGGCGCGGAGCTCGGTCCAAAAGACAGGTCTCGCGCGGCAACTCAATCCCAATTCGGCCGGCCGTCGGCGTAAGACCCGGTCCTCGCCCGCTTGACGACGAATTCCAATCCCGCGGCCGTGGCGTAAGACCGGTCCTCGCCCACTTCAACGGCAGAGTCAATCCCCAGGCGTCGGCGTAAGACCCGGTCGCGCCACTTCAGCGGCAATTCAACCATCCGGCCGTCGGCGCGTAAGACCGGCGGGTCCTCGCCAGCTCAAGCGGCAATTCGATCCCGGCCGTACGAGCTCGTAAGACCGGTCCTCGCCAGCTTCAACGGCAGCTCGATCCCGGCCGTCGGCGTATAGACCCGGTCACCTCGCCCGCCGCTGGCTTCAATCCGCCCGGCCGTCATCGTACCGGGTCCTCGCCCACTTCAACCGGCAACTCAATCCCCAGGCCAGTCGGCCGTAAGACCGGTCCTACGCCGCTCCAGCGGCAATTCATCCACCGGCCGTCAATCGGCGTAAGACCGGTCCTCGCTCAACGGCAATCCAACCACCGCCGCGCCGCTCAGCGGCAATTGTCGACCGCCCGGCAGCGCGACGGCTTGAATTCCAGAAGGGGCAGAGCTTGACACCTCCCGAGCCACGAATATCCAAGAGCCTGAGAGCGCCTCCAAACGCTCAGCGACAACTCGGCCATTTGGAGGTCGAAGTCATCTTCCCGACGAAAAGGGCCCTCTACAAGGTCGCGCATCCCAGCCGATCCCGACAATTCAACTGCCGGCGAGTCGGATGTAAGTCGAGGGCCGAACCGCGCTTGAGCGGCGGCGCAAGCACCGGCCATCGGTAAGTAAGCCCGAGGCTCCTACGACCCAACAAGTCAAAGAGAAGTCATGCAAGGCTGCATATCCCGACGGCCTACAAGTCATCCTTGCCCTGCAACTTGTGCAACAAAAGCTGACCTGAGCCGCGAAAACCCGACGCCCCCTCCAAATCACAAACAGAGCCACGAAGCGCGGCTCCTCCCAGCCAAATGGGAAGTCAAGCAATCACCGGCCGTCATCCCTGCGCCACTTCAAGCGGCGCGCGGCACCGAAACGAGTCATCGTAGAGTCCAATCTCTACTCATCGAGGCAAAAACACACAGGCATCTACGCCTCTCGAAGCCTGAGCAGCAGCCACGCCTCCACAAATGCGGCTAGAAGACGATTCAAGTCCTCGCGCATTACACATCAAGCTGCGGCTGAAGACGATTCAAAGTCCTCGCGCATTACATCAAGCTGAGCGAGGAAGACGATTGAGTCTCGCGCGTCCTAACGGCTAGAAGACGATTCAGTCCTCGCGCATTACATCCAAGCATTACATCTGCGGCTAGAAGACGATTCAAAGTCTCATTACATCAGGCGACTAGAAGACGATTGAAAGTCCTCGCGCGTTCCACAGCTGCGGCTGAAGGCAGATTGAAAGTCCTCGCGCATTACATCGAGCTAGACGGTCACCGGAAGACGATTCAAAGTCCTGCGCATCCACTGCGGCTAGAAGACGATTCAAAGTCCGCGCGTCAGCATCACCGCTGCGCTAGATGACGATTCAAAGTCCTCGCGCGGACGACTGGCACCAGTCCGCCCGCGTCAAGCTGCTGAAAGGCGATTGAGAATCTCGCGCATTACATCAACGCGCATTACATCGCCGCCGGAAGGGCGATTCAAAGTCCTCGGCGTGGCACCGGACAGGCGATTCAAAGTCCTCCCGGCTGGCACCCAGCGCCTCCGAGAAGACGATTCCAAAGTCCTCAGTGGCACGGCAGCCCGTGGAAGACGATTAGGGTCCTCGCTCTGCCTCCAGCACAGGAAGGCTTTAAACCGCTCGGTCAGGAAGACCGTATAAACCTCCCACATCGCTATCTCCGGCCGGAAGGCCTTAAACCACCCGATTAGGAAAATCGTAAAATTTCCATCCCGGACGCCACCCGTCCTGCATGACCGTACCTCGGCGGTCACCGCATCCTTATCCGGCACGGCCTCGGCGGTCACACGCACGACACTTGAGGCACCACCGGCCGCCACGCCACGCATGCACTTTCACGACCTACGAACTACGGACCCGGGCTTGATTCCCGCCGGATACGTGAGAATCCTATCACGGGGGTCCGGCCATCGAAGCCTGCCTCTGAACGGCTTTAGGACACCGCGCGTCCTTCCCTCGACCTATACGGTCACCGGGGACCACCGCGTCCTGCGCGGCCTCGGCGGTCACACGACGGGGCACCACCACGCCCGCATTCACACTCACCCACATCCGAACTACGACCGGGCTTGATTCCCGCCGGGGTCACGTAGGAATCCTATCACGGGGTCGGCCTATTGACCTAAACGGTCGCGAAAGGACACCGCCGTCGTCGCCATGCCCTCACGGTCACTTCCTCTCCCGGCACGCGATCAGTTAGGACCCTTATCTTATCGGCGGCCCCACTTCTTTCATAAGTGGCGTCGTCGAGGGCTTACCTGTAAGTACCCCAATCTGGATCACTCCACTTTCAAACACGCGGGAAACACGTGAGACTCATCCACGCAGTCTCGAGACCTCTCTCACTCAAAACCCTCTCAAAACCCTCTCAAACCCCCAACCAAACCAAGGGAGGAGCCTTTGCAGGATAAAGGGACAAAAAGGACCTTTTGGGAATTTTCGGGAAATCGAGAGAAAAGCAATTAAGGTCGTACGGACCTCTTTGTTTCAATGATTACTAAATCCCTTAAAGTCCACAATATTCCTCAAATCCGGAAGAAATGATGACTTCCTGCGAGTTGAGTCCGTACGGACCTCTTTGCATGCAAGATGGTCCGTACGGACCTTCTTGCATGAGGGGACATCATCATTCGAGAATATTCTCCATCATTGCGAGATTCCCTCAAATCGAGGAAATCCAAAATTACGGATAACCAAGAAGGTCCGTACGGACCTCTTTGCTCCGAAATTTTTACTATAAATAGAGAGGCTCCCCCTCCTCATTTTCACACACCTCCCTCTTCTCTCTTCCTCCCTTAGCCTTCGGCTCCCCTCTAAGTCCTCTCGAGGCACTCCAGGCCCCTTACTCGGATCCTTGAGGCCTTAGAGCTCCACTTGTGGTGCTCAGAAGCCTCCCAGCGCTCGAGACGCTCCGCGCTGCCCGAGGCACTCTCGAGGTACTCACGAGGCCCCTCGTGGTACTCAGAGGCCTTGCACAGTCTTTCCACGGTGTCCGGCTCTTTAGAGTCAAACCGGCGATCCCAGGCCACGCAGAAACTACGCGAGTGACTCCTTGCCACCACAGCGCCACGCCGAACCTCTGCCCGAGTGATTCCGACGATCCCCACGCACGCCGAACCTGCCCGAGCGCGGCCTACAATCTCAACTCACGCCGAAACTCGTCCGCGGACAGGACCGGTCCCTCCCGAAGCAATCCGTCCATACCAGGAACGCTACTTCGACCTCAAACACTATTCCCAAGCGGAAGACAGACACGAGCCAACATTGGTAAGACTTCCTTCCTATACTATTTCAATACATTTCCATACATAGCATACACTGTAGACATCCGATACAGCATGCATTTTTAAAAGCACACACACACACCCCCCACATTTAAAGGATATTAGGGGTATCAGAAAGACTCGTTTTTACGAGGCTACTCGGAGTGAGCTCTAATATTCTAATATTCTCTTCCCGGGGAGTCATCGACCTCCGAACTCAAAATCTCATCACACAAAAAACGAGTTTAAAATTATCTTTAAGCGTGCCCTTTTCAATGTTTTGGGCTTAATAAAAACGGCGTGGCGACTCTACAAAATGCGAAAGCAAAACGGCGAGACACCTCCAGCGCAACGCTAAAGCGGAATAAGCCGAGATCTTAGCGGGCGCGATTGTGCTTGCCTCTCGGATCCGGGCGACCTCCCGAACGGCGACGAATGCGAGATCAGGGGCTCCGCGGCGGATCCGGGTAATTTCGGTGTGTGCTATCCCAGTCTTATCGTTGGTGCAATTATCACCTTGGATATCACTTGTGATTCTGGCCGTGACAATTTTAGCTAACAAATGACTGATCTCTTTGCGAAGGACGATACAGTTGTCTATAGTATGGCCAAATTCTTCATGGTACGCACACCATTTAGACTTATCCTTCCAAACTGTTGGTTTTTCATTCTTCCTGGTGTAAGTGCTCCAATTTGAGTTGGTAGCATTTTCGTTAGAAAATTAACGAAAGTCCTAACATTACTAACAATTCCTAACATTCCTAAGATTTCTAACCAAGCAAGGGTAGAATGGGAATTGCTATTTGAGGTTAAACAACTAAAAGAATCTCAAAAAAGGCCAAAATCCCGAATTTGCAACTGCAGTTAACAGGCAGTTTGCTTGTTGACAAAAAATATTCCTCTGTCAAAGCTTTGGTGCGGCATTTTAATGCACCGAGGCACGCCTTCATTCTTGTCCAGCGCGGACGAGGCTGAAGTTTCCAGGGCCTATAAATAAAGCCCTCCAGTCTCAGAAAATAAGGAGACACAACCAATTCACAGCGAAACTCTGGCGAAATATAGAGAGAAAACAGTGAGAATTCCTTTGAATTGTCACCATTTTCTCTTGAATCTTTCCCAAACCACAAATCATCCAACACTTTCAAAATTCCAAAAATCAAACACAAACACAAAGAAGTTAGGGTACCACCATTGGTAAACCCCCCCCCCCCTCCTCTTTACTCTAAATCCTCATCATTCAATGCATACATCTCATTTTTCAAAGATGTAACTTACTTGTTCTTGCTCTAGATCTAAGAAGATCTCCATGGAAGTTCATCTCCATGGATGATCTTCTACAAGATATCAACATTTTCCAACTTTGTTGTCTCTTTACTTGCATAAAATGCTTGTTATTTGATTTTCAACCTAAGGTATGGTCACCTTGAAGTTCATCTTCATGGATGATTACACCAAAAGGTTCACATTCTTACTTTTATGTCATTTAAACTTCATTTGACCTAAAATGAAGTCATCTTGGAACAACATTTCCATGGATGACCATTTCAAAAAGGTCCAAATCATTTCTTACTTTCTTGAAAGTGCTTCCAAAACCTAAGATCTTCACATTGGAACAAATTTCCATGGATGAACATCTTCAAGGTTCTTAAGTTACAAAAAGGGTGAAGTTGATACATTGAGTTAAAAGATCTCAAGGATTTAGTCATCACAATGACTACCTTAGAAATCCACTCTAAAGTTGATACATCCTTGACTTAGAAGCATTTTCATACATTAAATCTTTGTTTCAAGTTAAATCCCCCATCCCAAGCAAATGAAGTGCTTCAAGTCCTAATGTACCCTAATGATGACTTGGTATAGTAAGATCACCACTAAAACAAGTCTAGTGATCACTAACTAAGGCCTAAGGAAATGGGGACAAGCATGGATGCAAAACCCCCCTTAAAATCACATTTTTCTCAAGAACATCTTGCTGTCCAGTAGCATTTGTTCTGAGACCTCAGTCCACTTTCTTATTTTTTGGACCCAGTAAAACATGGAATTCGGTGTTGACTAAAAAATACTTTTTGTAGCCAACATTCATAGATTTCCAGAAATATTTTTATTTTATTTTTTGGGTGAGTCTAAATGTCTTTTCCAAATTATCTTTTAAAAGTCAGTTCATCAGTCTCTGGAAATCCAGATTTCACATCTAAGATTTCCAGAAGGTTTTGGTCCCTCAAGTCAGCCCCAAAATGGAAAATTCTTTCACATAAATCTTATTTAAGGTGTCTGGAACGACTTTCATTCTCTGAGTTTCTCCAGATTATGAAGTTTTAAGGCCCTTGAATCCATTTCAAAATCAAGTGTCCACTGCCTTTTTCATTCTGGCAGAATTGGTTTTCAACTTCAAAAAATCTTTTGAGTTCCAAAACTTATTCCAAAAATCACACCAAAAATCATGAGATCATTTTAAAGTCTTAAAAAGAGTTCCCAATTTTTATTTTTCTCAGTTTTGATTTATTTTGGCCAAAGTAACACACACACACACAAACAAATGGTTTTTAAGCTTGGAAGACTCGTTTTACTAGGCGTTCCGGGTGAACACTAACGTTCTTCCCGGCACGTAACGTGACCTCCGAACTCAAATCTCTTGATTCCGGGCATTTTTCAAAGTTTTGGCCCTTAAAACAAAAATGGCGTGGCGACTCCGTTTGATTTCAAAAATCGGGCGACATCATCACAGTGGCGACTCCGCTGGGGACGATTTAAGCTTTTTCTAAAAAAAATGATATTTGGTATATTGGTGGAAACCATTAAACTTCCCGTTAACGCCTCCTAGCACGAGTCGGGGATAAATTGTGGTTTAACAATCCCACGTACCGGTATCATTGTTTTCAAAAAAAAAAGAAAAGCTTTTGAGGGTCAAGCTTCCGTCCCGGCATTAAAAATCATTTGTTGTGTGTGTTGATTTTTGCACATTTTCGTGTTTGTTTTGGCCGCCTCGGAAAAAGTCAAAATTTTGACTGTCGGAATCATGTCCCTAACTGTTGGAATTTTTGTGCTTATGTGCTTATGTGTTCATTAAATTTCAAAAAAAAAATTCAAAAAAAAATTTCAAAAAAAAAAGATTTTTCAAAAAGAAAATTTTCAAAAAAAAATCATGCATCATACTTTTTAAGACACATGAAAAATTTCTATTTTACTCAGAAAAAGAAAATAGACTGCTTGCACACTATGCGCACGTGACCTTACACTGCACACTACGTCCCTAACCCGGGAAAATCCCTGTCGCGGCCCGTTTGGTCTTATTACGCCTCTCGGTGCAAGCACGGGACTACCCAAACATCCCATGGAGCCTCGTGTCGACCATGCACTTGTCCGTGACACACTTTGTCCGAGACCCGGTTAGTTTTTAGTGCAGTGCGTGTCATGCCCTGTACGTGTATAGACCTTTCCTTTCAAGCCTTTGTCGGCATACCGACTCAATATCTTTCGGGACCCTAATCGGTCGAAGTCATGCCGGTTTTCCGCACGCAAAACTTTGACTAAGATATTGGCCAGGCGCCTTGACTTTGACTCTGGCTGGCACAAATTATACGCTGACTCCCGGCATGACGGCTGAGTCATCAAGGATTAATGATTATTCCATGCCTAATTACGGCCTAATTGACGACAAGTCAAGATCAATTGTGGACGTTTATCGAGTCCGAATCATGCCGAGCTTTTTGTCGAGCCCTCGGACATGATCTTGACTTTGACGTCGGCTTTGTCCGTAATTTACATCGAATGCTCGTTAAGACTCGATTACCCGCCGGACTTTTAGGATCGTTTTCTTTCGGTCGGTGGGACCCGCTTGCCTATAGGACCCTCGCCCGGCTGTCCACCTGGGAGGTCGAAGTACGGGTGGAATACGAGGGGCTTATAGACGTAGTGGTGGGACCATTTGATCCAGATCAGAGTAGTTTGCGAAAAAGAAGAGCAATCTTTTCCAACCGATTAGGTTAATAAAACATGTTTTAAGTAAACAAAAACAAATAGCGCATGTTGCATGAGCCCCAGAAAGCCCGAAACACCTACCCACCTTCAATTCCCAAACATCCGAACCCTCGTGTCTTTCCCCCGCAGCTCCGCACAAAGCTTGGTTTCGAGCACCGGGTCACCGTTTGATCGGTTGGGAAGAGTCAAGTGCATCTTGACTTCACCGTTTGTTCCGACTCCGGGTTTCAGAATGTCTCGCATTGCCGAGTAATGATATGAACAATACCACCGTCTTTCAAAATCCCTCAGAGACCGGCATTGGATCCGGTTGGTAGAGCAGATGAGACTTCGACATGAGAGCTCAAATTGACGACCTTTTGAAATTTGTTGCAAGCTATGGTTTGACTATCGGTCTCAATCCCGATGGCACTTTTCTTTGCGAAGAAGGAAGAAAGTTCTCCTCCCATTCTTAATCATCCAGGAGTATGCCGGGACGCCGCCCTCGGCTTCCTATACCACCACCGCGAGAAACTCTGTCCAGGCAATTTGTAGGTCATCTAGCCCCCAAGCGGCTCAAAGTACCACCGTTCCCATGACATTCGAGAGATGGTTCAATCCGACATGTCCCAGAACCGTCGGGTGACCCCTCTCAAAATGATACCGGTTTGCGAGATATCGGCATGGGTAATGAAGGCTGGGAGCAGTGGAGGAAATGTGGTCGGCCATCGGGGCTCTGGAAGAGCGTCGAGAACAAACAACAAGCCTGGATTGAAGAGCTACACGCCAATTTCGGGACATTAGCAATCTCCCAAGCCGGCTGGGGCTCCACTGAAGGACAAACATGTGCCCTATTCCCCGGCTCCCAGCATCTCTCGCTACCGGCGAATTCAGCCCTTTGCTCCCGGTGAGCCCAACAATAAATCTCCCGGATCGGTTCAACTCGAGTCATTCCGGCAGCGGCTCGGCCCAGAGGTTCCAAATCCTCCACCAATTATTGAACATATTTGGTGGGATATCTTGTGTTGCCAAGCTGCCTTGAAAGGGACTATCAAGATTGGGTACACGAGGACCGTCCTCTAAGAAGAAGAAAGTCTCCTCCCGGCCAAAAATTAAAAGAGAGGTTCGAGGCCGGCGATACCAATATGGGTACGCTCGGGGAGCCATCTGGAGGATTTGACTACTATGTACTTTACGCCAGCCAGGATTCCCCAGAGCAAACAGGGGTAGAAAAGCCGAAAAGCCTTGCCAACAATAGAGTTGAAACCACAGGGACACGAATACCGCGAGATCGGGGTAATGTTACGCCAATCAAATCTAACCCCAGCGGGGTTGCCAAGGTTCGGTTGTCCGGCTCGAGTGCATACGGCAAAGAAAGACCAGCGCCGGTTTGGCGCTCGCACTCAATCAATATGCGGCGGGGACGGCAACCGCCCGGCAAGGCCTCAACGTAACCCAGGGGCTTCAGCAAAGGTTCTGCCTCGCAAGAAAAAGGCACGAAGCAACCGGCTTGATGACTCTTTTTCTCCAGGCAAGGACAAAATCTATGATCCCCGACTATATGGTAGCATGATCACCTTCTGCGACGAAGACCTTCCAAGAGATGTATCCAGACACAATGAAGCCTTGTACATCACTATTCGGCTCAACACCGTATCACTCCCTGGGGTATTGGTGGACAATGGATCATCCATTAACGTCCTTCCCCTCAGCATGATGAGGGCCCTACGCATCAATGAAAGGCATATGATTCCATCTGCCCGGGATCGAGGCTTACGACGGTTCGTCTCGTCCCATTATGCAGGTACGGTGACTCTGGAACTCTGGTTCGAAACCCAAATGGTGCCAGCAAAATTCCATGTAATGGACATCCCATCCGAGTTCACAGCTCTGTTGGGACGCCCTTGGTTACATCACATGAAGGCCATAGCTTCCACCCTCCACCAATGCGTCAAATTCATTAACCGGCAGGGAGACCTTGAAGTCATAAGGGTGGACAGTTTCCTCATAGGAGCAGAAGGCGAAACAATAACCAAGAGCGCCGCGAGCAGGGGCTACCTCCTTGAATCCACCCGGGGACTATCGAGACTACCCTCATCGAATCCCCCGAATCCGGTGATGCCAATTATGTCAACGCGCTCAAGCGAGCAAACTCTGAAGAAGTTCGATTCATCAAATTCAATTGCCATTTCCAACATTTGGAGGCATATTGGAAAGAAACACTTAGTGTCGCCATGATGCGGGCACACAAACCCCCAGTCTCCAACCACAGATTTGTCAGCATTCTCCAAACCCACTCTCTGACCCTACCAAGCAAAGAGATTCTCGTGATAAAGGTCGACAAGCATCGTCATACTCGACTCGAATCTATGAACGTCGTATGGGACGTCCTCCTCGAGGAACTACCCGCTAAGCCTTTCCGCTCGAGCATGGGACATGAGATTTTTCCAGCAGCACACCAAGACACAATGCGTCCTTACATACGGATTGAGCAATCGGAGCGCGACGAGTTAGATTTCTCGGGCGAGGATGCGGCATATCGGAAGAAGATCCCTACATTCGTATGCTCGGTTTTAGGTGCAGGACTGATTGATTACGATTCGATAAAGAGATGATGGCAATGCTTGAAGAAGGAGAACAGAAACAAGACAATCCCAGAGTCATGAGGCCACTGACAGCAATGCCGCTAAAGAATTGGGAAACTCTCTCAAGCCCATCCGCGACCAAAGAAGAAATGATCACCAAGCCTGGATTGGTCCCCCGTCCCTTTGTGTCAATCTAGGTAGAGTCCTCCTAGTCCCTCATGGTCAAGATTGAGTTTCTAGAGTTGTCCAACGGCCTTACGCCTGAAGACTACGACTCTGTAGCAAACCCTGTACTTCCTTTCGTTCCTAATGAAATGACCTTTCTGAGTATCCCTTGATTGCCACTTTAACTAATGATAAATTAACTAAAAAAAACATTTAATAATGATTCATTAGATAAAGAAGCAGACACATTAAATAAAAAAAAAGAACAAAATCTTTAAGCAGGTTGTTCGGAAAGAGGAAAATCGAGCCCAAGCTGCCGAAAAGATTTTGACAAAGTGTGAATTTTGGAACAGCGGAAGAGCCTAAAGGACGCAGATTGGTAGTTTCTTCGAAGGAACTGAAAAGGATGCCTTACAAAATCCTACAAGGTCCTCAACTCAAAGAAAGTAGCCCTTTTCATCAAAGAGAACATCATATGCGGATACGGGTTGCCAGCCGAAATCATCTCAGATAATGGATCCCACTTCGAAGGGGAATGCGACAGGCTACTGGCGGAATTCAGAATAACCCGTCACAAGTCATCTCCTTATAGGCCCCAAACCAACGAAGCCGTCGAAGCAGCAAACAAGACTCTGGAAAACATCATCCGGAAAATGGCTGTCCGAGGCAGAGATTGGCCCGAGAAGCTGCACCTGGCACTCTAGGGCTACAGGACATCAGTCAGAATCGCAACAGGGGAGACACCGTTTGCCCTCACCTACGGAATGGAAGCCGTACTCCCAATCGAATTGGAAATTCCCTCACTCCGTGTGCTGATTGAAAGTCAAATCAATGAGGTCGAATGGCTCCAAAGTCGCCATGATGAACTGGCCCTGCTAGATGAACGCCGACTGAAGGCCATGGAACACATCCGAGCCTACCAAGGGAGAATGGCCAGAGCTTTCGACAAGAAAGTAAAACATCGGGAGATCCGGGAAGGTGATCTTGTCCTAAAAGAGAAGCCCCCAGTCCTCATCAACCCGCTTGGCAAATGGGAGCCTGTCTGGGTCGGGCCATATGTCGTCCAGAAAATCTTCTCCGGAGGAGCCATGCAACTTGCAGACCTCGACGGAAATCCTTTTGTACACCCAGTGAATGGTGACAAGCTGCGCAGATACTACGCGTAAAGCACCGAGTCAAAAAAAAAAACAAACAAACAAAAAAAACAAAAAAAAAATATATCAAAAAAAAAAGAAGAGAAAAGTGCTAAAAGAGTAATACCCAACTAGGTTGAAAACCCGAAAAGGGCGACTTAGGTAAAAGACAGGGTTGCACCAAAAAAAACAAACAAAAAAAAACAAAAAAATTTTAACCGGGTCGAACTACGAAGACCTGAGCCCTTTTGTCCGAAGGGAACGTAGGCAGCCGGAAACGGTTAGGTCTAAAAAACAAATAAAAGCCATACTTTGTCATCAATACATTGATCAGACCATGAAAGCGTCTCGAAAAACTCTAAAGCAATTCACATATCCATTACAAGTTAAAAGCTTTTTGATGAGTCTAAGCCCGGTTCATTCCTACAACTGGCAACCTGCTAAAAGAAACTAAGATACATAATCAAACTAATGTGTCTGCTACGACAAGAAAGGGATACTCGGAAAACTCAGAGTCACTCTAAGCCGCTCGTACTGGCATCCCCTCTCTTCTTCCCCCTTCGTGTCTTCTTCCGCTGAACAGGAAAAATGTCGGTCTTCCTCCTACCAAGCTCTGGTATAGGAACAGGATCTATCAAACCAGCCTCTGTCAGGGCCTTAGTGGCCCTAGCATCATCTCTCATCTCCTGTAGCCTAGCTAGTAGCATAGGAGTCCTCCTCTCCTGTCTCTTGACATAAGCCTCATAGTCGGTCACAGTATCTCCGCTCCTGTCGTGAGGGTTGGCCCTCGCCTCGGCCCTCCTCCTCTCCGAAACTGTCAGGTCCTCCGCACCCACAATGGCCTCACGCCGTCTCGAAATAGCCATCTGAGTCTCTCCCAAATGCCTCTCATACCAATCCAGGTACCAAGTGGTCAGGAACACCGGTCTCGGACGCCTGAGGATAACCCGAGGAGGAAAGACGTCATACCTCCATGCTCGGGACAGAAATGGAAACACCGAAGGATCATTCATAGAAGCGGAAGCCACCACCCTAGTGGCTATATCATCAAAGTCCTCCAAAGGAACCTGCTCCAAGCCGAACTGTCTCAGAACTAAAGCCGGAATGTAGGCTGGGAGAAAGCCCCGGAAGCATAACCACATGAGACCCGTCCTGAAGTACTCTGCGAATCTCCACTAGCCAATGAGGCACCGACCATCTGATATCTTCAGTTCGGCGACCAGCCATCCAATGCTCCCATGAGCCCTGATCATCAAAATCTACAGCAACCCCTCTCCTGGCGAATGTCCAAGGCTTGATCATATCTGATGTTTCCCGAAGAACCCCTAGGCGTTCCATCCGCCACAGGGTCAAAAGAAACGGGATACCCCCGTGCATATACCGCCTCCCGGTAGCTAATGCATCCCGAGCATGAAAAGTCTCCCAAGATCAAAGGTACAACATCTACGCCCAAGCGACGGTGAACAACAACATCCAGCAGAGACCGATGACAGATCCCGAAAGAATAAACCATGAACAAAGTACCAAACATGCAAAGTGCAAAGGCATCCCAATAGGCATCATCAATCAAGCCTAAACTCCTAAATCTATCAGGAAGACCGGAAATATCAAAGTGATCGGGACTACGGATCATACCTTGTGCTTCCTCCGAGGAAAGATGAAGGAGGTTGCACAACCTATCAACGAAAGAGGCCCCTCCGGGCAAAGGAACCGCAATCTCTTCCACCTCCGGGCCACCAAGAAAAGCCCGAAATTCTTCGACGGTCGGGACCACTTCATTGAAGGAAAGGCAAAAGACATGTCTTCTAGTATCCCAAAATGAAGAAGAAGCTCTCAAAAGATCGTAATCCGGGATCAACTCTTTGAGGGACCACAAGCACTTTACCTTGTATCTTTCTTCGAAAAATGACCTCCTCTCTTGCATAATCTCCCGAGACCACTCTTTGAACTTTTCAAAGAACAACATTTGCTTTTCTTTGGATAATTTTAGAGAAAATTTGGACATTTCCATGGTTTTTTTGCTTCTCTCCCGAAAATTCCAGTTTGAACTGAAGAAGATGAAGTTTCAGGTGGCATTTATGGACCAAACCAGATCCAACCACCGAAATAAATGAACCCTGCCAGAATTCGAGACCATCTGCGCGGACAGAACTGTCACCCAGAAAAAAATCTGCAGCAGTTCAAACTGCTGCACCACGGAGAAATATTTCCACCCCGATTGCTCGAAACCTGTGCAAATCCTGTCCAAACAGTTCATATACCAAACACTAACACCCTTGCCAAAAAACCAGGGCTCATGCAACATTGCATTCATACAGCATTGCATTCATGATAGATAAAGTAAAATAAAATCCTAACTTATTACATTCCAAAAAAAAAGAGCAAAAAAAAAATGTGCATGAAAATAAACTGTATCTGTCTAAATAAGTACAATCTCAGTCTCAGAAATCAATCTCAGGAATCAGTCTCAGAAAATCGTCAGTCAGAGTCCTCGGTGGCTGGGGCTTTCCCCCGATCCCTCTTGCGGCTCGGGCCAGCCTCCTCAGTAGCCCTGAAAATCTCGGGCTCAGAATCGTCCTCGTCTCCGGAGAGAGGCTCGTCAGGACCAACCGACACGCTCTGATACGGCAAACCAAGATCTGAGAAGAAGTCGTATCCAAACGAAAACGCGTCGGATTCCCGGACGTGCGAAGAAGACCCACCATGATGCCAGACATGTCCCTGTCCATAAGGATCTCCGAGAATGACGTGATCCGAAGGTAGTACCACGCGGGGATCTATGAGAGGAGAAAGAGGAGTCTCAGAAGAAGTCTCAGAAGGAATGGGAGAAGCCTCCCGCTCGACACGCGCCGGCTGTGCTCGTCTCCTCCTGCCCTGAGCAGACCCGCAAATGACCATATTCTTGATAAACCTCTTGGCCCCGATCACCTGGTTCGTCAGCTTCTCCACCACCTTAGCCGGGAACTGTACGGAAGCAAAAGCGTCAGAGATAGTTAAAAAAATGATGATGACAGGAAAGAAAGGAAAAGACAGAAGCAAAAAAAAGAGAGAGAAGGAGAAGCCATACCTTCATATCCGGACGAGGCCGAAAGGCTCGTGGAACCCGGTCAGGGACAGGGATCTGTACTCTCAACCTAACCCCGTCCTGGACATACGAAAAATCTGATCGAGGGTACCGCGCGACCCCCAACCCCTCTCTCTCAAGAACCTGAGGCGGCTTCAACCTCCACAAGAGAAAATGCGAGTATGACTCGGCTGCCACGAATGTCGAGAAGTGCTGGCCGGCTCGATAAGCATCCCAAGTCTCCGAGTTCTCACTCGGATGCATCATGTCAGGAGGAGGCTCCACCGGAGCCATCAGAGGCGAATTCACGCCATGCTGGCGCGTCACTCTCTCTCCCAGATAATACATGTCGCAGGTCAAGCCTCTCAAGATCCTCCGCTGCACAGTCCATATCTCAGCGCCCTTCAGCTGCTCTACAGCGAAACGATCCCAGGGATAGAATACCATCCTCTCGTCTGTCTCAGCTCTCACCAAAGGCAGGCAGTCCGGGTACTTGAGGGTCGTGCGCCCCCTAGAACCTTTCTTCTCCCGGGCATACTTGGACCAGGAACGCATGGCCGGATACGCCCCGACGTACTCCGCCGGCTGCCGCCACATCGTGACGTGGAAAAACTCCAGAGCCCATACCTGCGAAAGGTAAAGATCAAATCAATTAAGTGCGAAAAGAATACGTGCTTAAAGAAAAGAGGGAAAGCAAAAAGAAAGCTTATACCTCCAGAGGAAACTCGAAGCAGTAGAAGGAGCTCACAGCCTTCCGGCTGTATCTATCTAGAGCGAAGTAAAGCTCTGCCAGCCCGGCCTCCCCCCAGGAAACCTCTCCGGCTCTCTCCACGTCCTCCAGGGACCTCAGCAAGGCAAAAACAGCCGTCCCCTCGGCATGTCCAAATAGCGTGCTCGAAAAAGCAAACCATAAGAAGGCCCTAGCAATCTGCGCAGCGCCTATCCTCTCATCCCCAGCCTCATAGCTCCTGATGCACTCCACAATCTTTCCCTCAACCACAGCATACTCCATCCCCATCCCCTTTTTGGGAATAGGGGAAAATCCCAGAAGGGCCTGCAGGTCCAAGTCGCTGTAACCATCCCGCCACTCAATGCTGCGTCCATTAAAGGACAGACCCGTGATCGCAGCATAGTCGGAAGGCGTAACCGTAGCCTCGCCCCAGAAGAAATGAAAAGTGTGGGTCGCGTCCCACCAATGCTGGGCCAAAGCGAAGAACAGACCCTTACTCTTAGGGAACTTAACCAACCCCCTCAAGCTCTCAATGAACTCATACAATCCTGTCTCGATGACAATCTGCCTCGGACTCATCATCGCCCCCCTACCCAAAATCGGAAGCCGGTCCCACAAGTAGATCACAGACTCCACCGACCCCCGAGTCTTCATCTTGCTCAGCTGCTTCGACACGAAGCCATCTCCGCCCTGCGATTTCAAAAAAAAAAGAGAAAGATGTCAAAAAAAAGGAGAGTCTGCATTTGCATTTGCACAAAAAAAAAAGAAAGGAAAGCATACACATGCATCATGCAACACAAAGTTCTGAAGAAAATTCGGCAGCATAACGGCAGGCAATGAACCTAGCCCCATTTTTCTCACACAAAAGAAGACAGTTTTCGGCAAATCCCAATCAACATTCATTCATACATGAAGAAAAAAAATTCATACAAGAAGTCAACGGAAGTAAAAACTCCGTCCCATTTTCATAAAATAACATGCATACATATCATTCATGGAGTCATCATCTCATTGCAAAAAAAAAAAAAGGGAAGCATACATGCATACATTCATGTCATTGCAACAAAAAGGTCCGTCCCGAATTTGAGAAAATTCTCATCATCTCATGTTTCAAAAAAAAAAAAAAATGGCAAAATGCCAATTCTTTTTCTAAACAAAATGCATGCAATTTTAATGTCAAGAACATCATTTTCGAAATTTAAATCACAATTTTCAAATTTTCATTCATGATTTTCGAAATTAAAAAAAAAAAAAATAATGACAAAAATGCCAATTCTTTTTCCAAGCAAAATGCACATTTGAGTTACCCATATACTCATTTCAACATGCACAACATCAGAATCCAATTTCAGTGTCAAGAACACAATTTTCAAATTTTTTTTCATTACAATTTTCGAATTTCAAAAAAAAAAAAAAAGTGGCAAAAATGCCCATTCTTTTTTAAACAAAGTGCATATTTGGATTACCCATATATTCATTACAACATGCAAAGCTAAAATTCAAAGCCAAGAACATAATTTCCGGATTTTCATTCATAATTTTCGGATTTCAAAAAAAAAAAAAGAGAAAAATCACCAAAAATCAATTTCAAACAAAAATCGACAAAGGGATTGGAGATATTCGAAGTATACCGTTCGGAGACTCGGATCAGAAGCCCAATGTTGCCAAGCATCGGGGTAATGCTCCTCCGCAATCGATTGCGAAAGTGTATAATGTCTCCTCATTCGAACGAGTTCTAATCGCCTCTCCGCGACCGGGCCACGTCCTTGGCCTTGAAAAGCAACTCCCTCGTGTTCCATTGCTTGAAAAATCGAAGAAAATGGAAGAATTTTGAAGGTTTTTGGCCAAAAATGGCGGAAATCCGACTTTCTCTCTCTTCTCTCTCGTAAAACTGGGAAAATGGTGAAGGAGAAGGTGAAGGGCATTGGCCCTCATTTAAACCCATCTGGGACTCGATCCCATCCGCGCGGACCAAATTGAAGGGTCAAAATGATCATTTTGCCCTTTAAAATTTCAAGAGTCTGCAGTTTAGTCCCAAACTTAACAAGGATAACCAAAGTCAACCAAAGTTAATCCCCTCTTCAAAAGAACCACACGGCAGTCAAACGTAAGTCCGATTTTTCCGAGAAAGCTAACGGAATCCCGTTTCTTTCATCAAAATCATCCTCGGCAGTCAAGCGTAAGTCCGATTTCTCCGAGAAGGATAACGGAATCCCGTTTCTTTCATCAAAATCATCAACGGCAGTCAAACGTAAGTCCGATTTCTCCGAGAAGGATAACGAAATCCCGTTTCTTTCATCAAAATCATCAACGACAGTCAAACGTAAGTCCGATTTCTCCGAGAAGGATAACGGAATCCCGTTTCTTTCATCAAAATCATCCTCGACAGTCAAACGTAAGTCCGATTTCTCCGAGAAAGATAACGGAATCCCGTTTATTTCATCAAAATCATCAACGGCAGTAAAACGTAAGTCCGATTTTCTCCAACGGAATCCGTAAGACCGATTTCCCCGACGAATACGTCTGATTTTCCCAGCGAAGTTAACGAAATCCCATAAGCCAACGGAATCTCGAATAGATTTCGAACTACGACCGGCTTGATTCCCACTAGGGATACGTAGGTAGCCTACCATTAGGTCCAGCCACCCGACCAAAATGGTCATCCTCGGCAGCAAGCGTAAGACCGATCTCTTCAAATCAAGGTTCGAGGCACCTAAAACGCCATCTCCAAGGTTCGAGGCACCTAAAACGCCATCTCCAAGGTTCGAGGCACCTAAGACGTCATCATCGTTCGCACCTAAACGCCATCTCCAAGGTTCGAGGCACCTAAGACGTCATCATCAAGGTTCGAGGCACCTAAAACGCCATCTCCAAGGTTCGAGGCACCTAAGACGCCATCATCAAGGTTCGAGGAACCTAAGACGCTATCAAACACAACACTAGGAAATAACTCGCAATCATCCCCAGCAGAGCGGATCAGACCAAAAATGGTCATTCCTTCCCCAGCAGAGCCAATGTACAACTCTAGCTATCAGACCAAGAATGGCCGTCTCCTATCCCAGTGAGTTTTCCTCCGGCGATCAACCGCAAACTCGTGCGCGGTTGACATCCTAAAAGCTGTCACTCTAGGGTCGACGTGCGAAGATAGTCGAAAGACCCGAACTACGGTCGGCTTGATTCCCACTCGGGATACGTAGGTAGCCTATCGCTAGGTTCAGCCACTCAGATCACTCAGATCACTCAGATCACTCGATCACTTGATCATCCTGTCAAATATGGATCCTTACTCTTATCGATGACCCCGCTTCCTTCGAAAGCACCATCACCGAGGGGCTACTGTAAGTGCTCCAATTTGAGTTGGTAGCATTTTCGTTAGAAAATTAACGAAATTCCTAACATTACTAACAATTCCTAACATTCCTAAGATTTCTAACCAAGCAAGGGTAGAATGGGAATTGCTATTTGAGGTTAAACAACTAAAAGAATCTCAAAAAAGGCCAAAATCCCGAATTTGCAACTGCAGTTAACAGGCAGTTTGCTTGTTGACAAAAAATATTCCTCATCCCAAAGCACAGTGCGGCATTTAATGCACCGGGCACGCCTTCATTCTTGTCCGCGCGGACGGGCGAAGTTTCCGGGGCCTATAAATAAAGCCCTCCGAGTCTCGAGAAAATAAGGAGACACAACCAATTCACGGCGAAACTCACGGCGAAATATAGAGAAAACAGTGAGAATTCCTTTGAATTGTCACCATTTTCTCTTGAATCTTTCCCAAACCACAAATCATCCAACACTTTCAAAATTCCAAAAATCAAACACAAACACAAAGAAGTTAGGGTACCACCATTGGTAAACCCCCCTCCTCTTTACTCTAAATCCTCATCATTCATGCATACATCTCATTTTTCAAAGATGTAACTTACTTGTTCTTGCTCTAGATCTAAGAAGATCTCCATGGAAGTTCATCTCCATGGATGATCTTCTACAAGATATCAACATTTTCCAACTTTGTTGTCTCTTTACTTGCATAAAATGCTTGTTATTTGATTTTCAACCTAAGGTATGGTCACCTTGAAGTTCATCTTCATGGATGATTACACCAAAAGGTTCACATTCTTACTTTTATGTCATTTAAACTTCATTTGACCTAAAATGAAGTCATCTTGGAACAACATTTCCATGGATGACCATTTCAAAAGGTCCAAATCATTTCTTACTTTCTTGAAAGTGCTTCCAAAACCTAAGATCTTCACATTGGAACAAATTTCCATGGATGAACATCTTCAAGGTTCTTAAGTTACAAAAAGGGTGAAGTTGATACATTGAGTTAAAAGATTTCAAGGATTTAGTCATCACAATGACTACCTTAGAAATCCACTCTAAAGTTGATACATCCTTGACTTAGAAGCATTTTCATACATTAAATCTTTGTTTCAAGTTAAATCCCCCATCCCAAGCAAATGAAGTGCTTCAAGTCCTAATGTACCCTAATGATGACTTGGTATAGTAAGATCACCACTAAAACAAGTCTAGTGATCACTAACTAAGGCCTAAGGAAATGGGGACAAGCATGGATGCAAAACCCCCCTTAAAATCACATTTTTCTCAAGAACATCTTGCTGTCCAGTAGCATTTGTTCTGAGACCTCAGTCCACTTTCTTATTTTTTGGACCCAGTAAAACATGGAATTCGGTGTTGACTACAGAATACTATTTGTAGCCAACATTCATAGCTTTCCAGACATATTTTTATTTTATTTTTTGGGTGAGTCTAAATGTCTTTTCCAAATTATCTTTTAAAAGTCAGTTCATCAGTCTCTGGAAATCCAGATTTCACATCTGAGATTTCCAGAAGGTTTTGGTCCCTCAAGTCAGCCCCAAAATGGAAAATTCTTTCACATAAATCTTATTTAAGGTGTCTGGAACGACTTTCATTCTCTGAGTTTCTCCAGATTATGAAGTTTTAAGGCCCTTGAATCCATTTCAAAATCAAGTGTCCACTGCCTTTTTCATTCTGGCAGAATTGGTTTTCAACTTCAAAAAATCTTTTGAGTTCCAAAACTTATTCCAAAAATCACACCAAAAATCATGGGATCAGTTTAAAGTCTTAAAAAGAGTTCCCAATTTTTACTTTTCTCAGTTTTGATTTATTTTGGCCAAAGTAACACACACACACACACAAACAAATGGTTTTTAAGCTTGGAAGACTCGTTTTACGAGGCGTTCCGGGTGAACACTAACGTTCTTCCCGGCACGTAACGTGACCTCCGAACTCGAATCTCTTGATTTCGGGCATTTTTCAAAGTTTTGGCCCTTAAAACAAAAATGGCGTGGCGACTCCGTTTGATTTCAAAAATCGGGCGACATCATCACACCTGGGCCATCTTGCTTTTTCGCCCAAGTTGTCCATTGCACATAATAATCCTGCAATATTGACAGAAAAACAATAGTCATCAATTTTTGGAAATTCAGAATCGTCATTATCTATAGCATCTTCAACAGAATTAATTTTAAGATCCTCAGTTTTAGTGTGGGGTTTTCCCCTATTATGCTTATGATGGGAAGATTCTGCCTTCCTGGCAGTGCTTTCATAAGCAGGAGTCTCTTTAGCATTTTTCTCTCGGAGTAGCCTGTCTTCTTCAAGACGTATGAATTGAATGACTCTTGTTCTGACATCTTCAAGTTTCTTGCATAGGTTTTTGACTAGGTCTTCGTAATTTGGTGAATCTTTCTTGAGACCCATCCTAAATGCTTCAGTTGCAGTTGACATGTCTAAGTTTGGTATGTCCATTGCTTCTTTGTTGAACCTGCTCAAATAATCTTTAAGAGTTTCTTCAGATTGCTGAATTATCCGATACAAATAACTAGTGAGTTTTTCAAAGACCATGTTACAAGAAAATTGATTAGTGAACATGTCAATTAATTGTGCATAAGTTCCAATAGAACCCAAAGGTTGATTTATGAGCCATCTTAAGGCTGCTCCTGTCAATGTTGATCCAAAGCCTCTGCATAAACAGACTTTTTTATACGGCAAAGGGATATGGATGACATCCATCTTCTCCTGATAGAGGGCTACATGCTCCAATGGGTCTGTAGTACTGCTTCAGTTGAGGGACATTAAATCTCTTGGGTAATTTCGCAAGGCAATAGCAGGTACAAAACGGGTATCGTTGTAGCATGTTGGAGATGATCTATGCATGGGAGATGCAACGCCTGGAACGTTCATGATTTCCCTTAATTCCTGCAGTTTTCTAGCCAGGAAACTTCCTGCGTCAAAGTTATTAGGATTAGGATTCATAAAATTATATGCATAATTTGTAAAACCCCCTGTTAATCCTAAAGATGGTGTCTGAAATGATGGTGTTGAGGTTGGCAAAGTGGAGCACGAATTAGTTACAATGCTATCAGCCTGCGTCATGTGGCTTCTTGAACCTCCTGCACCTGAATCTCCTCCAAAGCTGAAATGTCTAGGTTGTAGGGGAGATATTGTGCTTGACACTGGAGATGTTCCAGGACCTTGAGTAGACGCTCCTTGAAGATGGGAAATAGCATTGAACAACATTTGGTTGGTATGCTGTTGAGTTTCTTGTTGATTTTTCAAATAATGCATCATATTGATCAGGTTAGTGACAAAATCAAAAGTCATCTCTTGAGGAATCACGACTGAAGAGGTAACAATCGGTAAGCTTAGTTGTATTGGCATCCCCAGTGTATTTGAAACTTGAACTCCAGATGTTCTAAGCGCTCAAGTCCTTCCTGCCACATTCTGAGTATCTTGACCAGAACTAGGATTGCTCATCTTGAAATTTTCTTAGCAAACTTAAAAAACCAAAGTTCTCACAGATGGCGCCAAATTGTTTTGGTCAATTTCTTGTATGTTTTGAAACTGAACTTTAGTGGAATGATTTCGGGCACAAATGGAATATAAGAATGAGAAAATTCAAGATGCTACACCAAGATGTAACGAGGAAAGCCCTTGATCAATTGATCGCCGGCACAAAACCTCGGGAGGTTTTAGGAAACCTACCTAAAACCAAAGATGTTTATAAATTTTGTTGAGTGAGTACAAAGTGGAAGTATAAAGAGAGTTACAAAATTGCCGTCCATGGCGCCTATCCCTAGCTCTCTTTTTATACCCCAAAAACGATAAAAGCTGTTTAAACGTGTAACCGTAAATCCCTAAAAATTCGGGTCAGGTTGCTGAAGATAAGGGACCGTTGCCATGATTTCATCTTCCGTTAGAAATGCATTTGAAATATGTGAGACCTGGTCATTGATCCTTGCACAATACTTATCTCCTGGAAAATAGGAGCGGTTGAGCCTGCATCTTCAAGTTGTAAAAATGAAGTGTCATGTTAAAGATGCTGAAGAATCAAGATGTTAAAGAACCACACTAGCCAAGATGTCAATGTAGTGTTAAGTAAAATTCTACCCCAAACAAACTCGAATCTCGATCTAGATCTAGATCTAGTTTGAGAGAGGGTAGCGACGATGGAGTTTTTAGGGAAGAAGAATGGGCCGGTGGAGGTGGCGGGAGCTGGTGTGACTTTGGAGGATGGAGAAGTGATTTTCTTTCTTTTTGAGGATGAAGGTTGGCTATAATTTTACAGGGTGAGGGTGAGGGTGAGGGTGAGGGTGAGTTTACAGGCAGGGATAGAGGAGCTTGGGAGGGTGGAGATTATTTGTACTTAAACCCCTTTACTATGTAATTTATTTAAGTGTTATGTTTTTTATTTTGAAGGCTTTGTAAAATTTTTAATGAAATTGAGATAAAATAAACAATTATTAAGTTTTTTATTGGTAGGAAATGCAATTTTCATAAAAGTTTGTTAGAATTTTCGTTCATTTGTGTGAAACTTTATATGGTAATGTGCTATTTGCCTTAAAAATATCATTTTTTCTTAAAAAAATCTTTTTAAAATATCTCAAAATAAAATACAGTGACAGATATTTGCACTAATGTAAAGGATAAGGACGATGACGTGTAATGTTATCGATAACCGACCAAATGATGAAAAGTCTAAAGTAACCACAAAATCAACCCACGTTAAAAAAATTAAAAAAATGGGCATACCCCACTCACTCATTAACTCTACTCATTCTCCACCATACTCCCTCCGTCCCGCTAATATTAGCACAAATACTGTTTGCGCGGGAATTAAGAAATATGATATTTTAATAAAATGTTGTGAGTGTAAAAGAATGAGTGGAGAGAGAATGAGTGGAGGGTGTAATAAATTATAATGGTGTTGTGAGTATTAAAATAATGTAGGAGAGAGAATGAGTGGGATTGGGTGAATATTTTATTAATATAAAATTTCCTTTTTGGGAGTGTGCGAATATTAGCGGGACGCCCAAAAAGGAAAGTGTGCTAATATTAGCGGGACGGAGGGAGTACAATTTATTCAACCAACCACTATTAACTCTACTCATTCTCTCTCTTCATTTTCTACCACACATTTTTATTATCTTATTGTTATTTCTTAATTTTCGTGTAAAGTAACTTTGTCCAAATTCGGGTGGGACGGAGGGAGTACTTAAACTACAGTACTGGTAACGCTTTTGGTTGTTTGCCTCCAGTCCCATTTTCGTGATATTACTTACTTACGTGCCTCTTTACATACGTTTCCTATTTATATGTCGACAGTCGGAATTTTGGAATGGACTCCGATAGAAGATATTTTCCTCTCTCTCTCTCCTTTTCTTCACACACACACACAGAGTGAGTAGCAATGGAAGTGATGTCGCGTAATGTTCTGATATCGACGTTGAATCCGAACGCGCCGATGTTCGTTCCGTCGGCGTATCGTCACGTCGAGGACTTCTCCGACCAGTGGTGGGACCTTGTTCAGTCCACCCCTTGGTTTCGTGATTACTGGCTTCAAGAGTGCTTCATCGATCCCCAAAGTGACCATACTTTCTCCGATAATTACGATCCTTTTCTCCCCGACGACGACGATCTTTTCGCCGGCGAGGTTCGTAGCCCCGAAAGTAAGTAAATAGAACAACAGTAAAGGAATCAATGTTTCCGATTTACTAGTTAATTAACTCGTTCGCTAACTCAGTCTTAATGTTTTGATCTGGTGCAGGTGAAGAGAAATCGGTTGGGATGGATCTGATTCCTCTAGGAATGTTAAAGTGGAGGAAATCACGTGCGAGGGCGGGGATGCCGAGGCTGTATGAGAAAGCTCCGAAGATAGTTAATGTGAAGGTGAGTCCGAGGCCGATTCAGCAGCCCAGGTAGAGCAAGTCGGTGCGCGACTCACTGGTTTCCTGACAGATCGAGTTAGGGTTCTTGATGGTTAATCTTAGTTTAACAATCCTTTTTTAATGAGTCCATCATGTATAGTGATCTTTTTAGACTTTGATTGTAGCCAAGTTAAGGGTTTATGTTGCTTCTGTTAATGTATTGGCTGAACTGAATGTAGTTATTTCCACTTTGTATCATTTCACCTTTGAATAAAAATAAAATGAGAAAAAGGATTGTTCAACTTCAAGTGTTATGCATTATAATATGTCTCCGAGGACTGAGAATATATAGGAATTGCTGCAGTTTTTTGCTTTGATTGGGAGACATTTCCCTCTTTAGGATATGGATGACCAAGGTCAATAGCTGATCTGCAAGATCCATATTTGTCCGATTAAATTTGATCGCACACTGAAGCAGAGCAACAAGGACCACACTGCAGTGGTTCCTCCTCCGTTTCAGTGTGCTTCAAAGTACTCTATAGTTAGATTGTAATTGTGTATGCTTGTCAAGATTAGCATTACGAGTTGAGTATCATAAGCATACGGTGAGTTGAAGACCGTGAACATGAGTAGCATTACGAGTTGAGTATGCTAACTAGCCAAAATATCAGACCAAACAAATTAATAGAATCCATGTAAACATTCAAGTTGTTCCATTTAGGTGTGCAGTATCCCCCTGAAATAAGATACATACTAGTTCATATTACTCTGGTCATATTTTCTTTTTCGTAAGAGCTCTATATACTATACTATATATATTGTCGTCCCATTCCGCTCAATGTGGTTTAAAGACTCGGTTTGCTTTGGTGTGAAACGAGTGTAGGAGTCTCAGCGTGAGTCTGTGACCTCAGGTAATGGAAATGTTATAGTAACTAACATGCTGCTGCGTCTACCTCCCAGTTACTGGCTTGCTTTCCAATTTTCTGAAGAGCCTTTATGACTTGTTCATTAGTCACGTTTCCAGTCACTGTGACCTTATTCTGCTGTGTATCCACATCGTAGCTCTCGATATCTGCTTTTGCCAAATGAAAATTTTACGAAAATCCAGAAAATTTGGAGCTTAACAACTGTGCCTTCAAGAAGGGAAACCTTAAATTTTAGTACTTACATCCATCTTGAGTTCTCAATCATTTTCATTCATTCATGAAAATGATTTTGTCTGTTTTGGTCATGATCTTGTACTGAAATTAAAGAGATGAGTAATTATTTACCTTCAAATTTCTTGATGGCCTTCAAGATTTTCTTGATGCATTCCTCGCAGTGCAATCCCACCTTTAATTCCACCACCTAATGGATGCAAAAGAGGACGAAATTGAATTCAGATATTTGTGAAAGATGTCATAAAGAGTAGAAGAAATCAAATTAGTGAAAAGAATGGTTGAATAACAATTAATGTTTATTTGTGATATCATGTACACTTACATTGCCCATTTGATCTCCAAGATTTGCAATAAGGCTCTGTTTCTCTTGTACCTGTGTGTGTGTGTGTGTGTGTGAGAGAGAGAGAGAGAGAGAGAGAGAGAGAGAGAGAGAGAGGGTTATTTGGTTAATGATTTATGAAAGCAATATGATGCAATATAAAGGAAGAAAGTAGTGTAGTGGGAGCTAGAGATGAGGGAATTAGATGCTCTTTAATGAATGGTGATAGATATGTCAAACTTTAGTTTGGTTAAAGCTTTCCTTTCCCTTTAGTTTATGCCCGGACAAGGACTGCCGTTGTTTCCCGTGGCAAGAATGAAGCTACACTCCCCCTCCCCCCCCCTTTTTAATGAAGATCATTGCCGAAATTAATCAAATTAGTTGAGGTTTGGTCCGTTTGATTCACTTGATTTTCACGTCGTCTCCCCCGTGCTACTCCTATGCTGGTGGGGTTTGGTCCCTTTGATTCACGTGATTTTCACGTTTTCTCCCCCATGCTACTCCTATGCTGATGGCGGCACTCAAAATGAGGTGTGTAAAAGGAATATTCACCAAGTGTGAAAGTGCACTTAGTAGTGTAGGGTGCAGAATAAAGTGTGGATGTCTACGGTACAATATGATATCATCTTGATCATTAGAAACAATTTAACAACAAATAATTGATTGAGAGCAACAGTTCCATTTTAATTTTGTCTATTCCCTTCTGTTGAAAGACAGATGAAGGGAGGTTATTTATTTATAATTGTTTTTAAAAAGAAAAGGTGGAGAATTATTAGATCCGCACATAGGGGCATCAAAACTTCAAAAGACTTTAATGGTAATGGGGGACAAAGAAAAAAAGAAACCTTGACTTGAGTAAGGCCTGATTGGAATGGCCCAATTTCATGCTATTCATATCTCACCATGTAGAAGATAGCTCCATTATAGCAGCCAGGCCAGTGCTGTCCAAGCCCGCCCATATTGCCTGGTGATCCGCCTTAACTGAATGAACAACCAACTTTTTGCAGGCCATGAGGTTTTATTTTACCAACGGCTCATTAGAAGGAATGAAATGATCATATGGTGACTGCAGTGATAGGTGGGATTTGGGGTAAGGGCTGACTGACTACATATTAATAGGACAAGCTCAGTCACAATAATTAATATTAACAGTAAGATGGAATTGGTGAAATATTTGAAATGAATCATATAACGACTTCAACAGATTGGAGATCGAACTCAGTGGGATACTCTTCGGGCTGCCAAGTCAAAACTAGGTGCTTTCCTTTTGCGGGAGGAATTATTTTGGAAGCAACGAGCTAAGGCATTTTGGCTCAAGGAAGGGGACTTGAACTCAAAGGCATTTCATCAAATGGCGAATTCTCGAAAGAGGAAGAATATGCTTGAAAAATTACAGCAACCTGATGGTTCATGGGCGAATTGTTGGAATATTTTATGGACTTTACATATACTAGTATAATAAATAAAGTCTTTGGGCACATAGACGTATGTGCACTATAATTAATTGTATATGTCACATTAAATATTAAAGTATTTGGGCCTAATAAAGTGATCTACTAAAGTTGAAGGGGGCCCAGGTCATCTTTTATAAGTATGAGATCTATAATTAATATGTGTAGATACCTAAGGGGCCTAGTTGTTAATCTATAATGGGCTGGCTAACATACTAGGTCATTATAAATATAGGGTTATGGTCCCCAATTGACCTACCTAGGTTTTATTCTCTTGATTCCCATTATCAATTGAATTCCAAGAACCCTAAGGATCAATTGAAAGGCAATAATCGTTCATCAAGTCTTCATCAAAGGATTCTCAAGATATTGCTATGGATTCAGGTTTGTCTATCGTTCCATAATCTTTGATAACATGAAGCATGATTGTCCTAGAATAAATATTCCGCATCATTCTAGGGTTTATGTATAATTAATTCCATCAAGTGGTATCAGAGCCGTAATCTTGCTTTGTTGTTGGGATTATTTGGATCGAATTGATTTTGCTGTTTATGATTTAATTCAACCTCGTGTTTCAAATCGGCATCCAACTTGTAATTTCTTGGAGGTTCTCATCTTACTTCGTAATCGCTAGTTTGCCGATTTGATTATTATTCAATAATTGACTACGTTGCGATTGAGTGCTGGATTCAGAAGAAGCCGTACAAAAATATGTGTCTGGACAGAGTCGAAAACCTCGATCTCAAATCATTATTTACCTTTTGGATTTATTGGACTTCAAATTAGTCAAACTCCACCACGTATCCAGCAGGCCAAATTATTTGCCATGACCGGCGCCTGTGCACCTCCGTTGTTGTCTTGTACTATATTATGTTTTTTTTTGCCATATATTGTGTTTTGAATTTAGTTTGTAATGATTATGTGTTATTTGGATTAAGTAAATATTATTTATTGAAATTATTATTATGGACTTAATAATTTTAAATTTCAATAATAATGTTTAAGTTATGCCCATGTTTGAAATTACTTTGGGTTCGTTTATTCGAACACATCTTGTATTTTATGTTATTAAATTTTCATAGCATGTTACCAAAGTAACCTCTCCTATGAAATTTTTTAATTTAAAATACATGATTAATTGAAGTTTTTAGCGTGTTTGTTTTTCATGCGGGCAATGGTCGGCCCAAAGGAAGGCTATTATCTGGCAGAAATTCAAATTCGTTTGTGGAGATAAATATGTAACAGTTATTAAGTGTCCATGTGAATATTGAGTCGGTCCAAAGAAAGGCTTGGTATTTGACAGGATTTTACTGTTAATATTTGATTTCTACATCAAGAAAATCACTTGCAAGTTAATTTTCTATCCAAAGATTAAAATTAATGTTGCGTCGATTTTCTTGTAATGGGATAATTTTAATTTCAAACATTTATCTGCTTAAAGTTATATGTGAGCTCATTTGTTTTATTTTTGTTCTCTATTCAGTTAATTCATCAGCTTCTAATGTATCTGCTAACATCAACTCGATTCCCATGCTGAATAGGATGAATTTTAAGAGCTGGAAAGAAAATGTGCTGATTGTTCTGGGAGTTATGGATCTAGACCTTGCACTCAGGGAGCCAAAACCCGCTGACCTGACTAGCACGAGTACATCTCAAGCTAAGAAGGATATGGAAAAGTGGGAACGCTCAAATCACATGTGTCTTATGATCATGAAGAAAAGCATCCCATAATCATTCAGAGGCGATATAGATGGTGAGAAAGTTGCAATGACGTTCCTTACACAGCTTGAAAAGCGTTTTGGTAAGAATGAAAGGGCGTAAACAAGCACGCTTGCGTAATCTTGTTGCCATGAGGTATAAAGGTAAAGGGAACGTGCGTGAGTACGTTATGGAGATGGCCAATTTGGCATCTAAACTTAAGTCTCTCAAGTTCGAGTTGTCGGATGACATGCTTGTTCATATGGTTATGATCTCTCTTCCACCACGCTTTGGGCAATTTGAAGTAACATTCAATTGCCAAGGAAAAGTGGACTCTTAATGAGTTCATTTCACTGTGTGTGCAAGAGGAATCAAGGTTAAAGTCTCGAAAAGACCGAGAGTGCTCACTTTGCGGCTTCCTCTTCGGGCTATAACAAGAAAAGGAAGACTAAAGAAATCATGGTCAATAAGCCAAAGAAAAAGCAACATAAAGTATCGAAGGAACAAGCCAAGGATTTAGCAACGTCAACGCCCAAGGGACAAGATAAGGATCCAGGTTGCTTTTTCTGTAAGGAAATGGATCATATGAAGAGAGATTGCCCTAAATATCACGCATGGCGTGTAAAGAAAGGTATATCTCTTGCTTTTGTTTGTTCTGAGGTTAATTTGGTTTCAGTGCCTAGACACACTTGGTGGTTAGATTCTCGGTTCTTCTACTCACATCGGTGTCTATGCAGGGTTGCCTGAACTGCCGAAAGCCAAGTGATGCTGAAAGATTCATCTATGTGGGGAACGGCAATTCTATTGAAGTTGAAGCAATCGGAACTTTTAGATTATTATTAAAGTCTGGATTTTATTTAGATTTGTATGAGACACATGTGGTACCGTCTTTTAGACGGAATTTGGTTTCCATTTCGCTTTGGACAAAGAAGGATTTACTTGTTCATTTGCAAATGGTGAATGTCATTTCTCATATAATTCTAAGTTTATTGGATCTAGTACTTTGTCGGTTTATGATAATCTTTATATGTTGGATACCGTTGCTTCATATCATGAAAACTCCGCATGTGGAAACACGTGGTACTAAACACAAATTTACTAACAATAATTCCATGTCATTATGGCACAAGCGATTAGGACATATATCAAAACAGAGAATGCAAAGGCTTGTGTCAGATGGACTTATTGAAACACTTGACAAATCGTATTATGAAATATGTGTTGAGTGTATTAAGGGAAAACAAACAGACAAAAGCAAATTAAAAGTCGAGAGAGCTACGAATGTTTTGGAATTAATTCATACGGATATATGTGGACCATTTCCTACACCCTCGTGGAATGGTCAAGAATATTTCATTACATTCATAGACGATTACTCTCGTTATGGTTACCTATATTTGATCCATGAAAAGTCACAGGCATTGGATATGTTCAAAAAGTTTAAGGCCGAGGTTGAAAATCAACATGGAAAAATAATAAAGAAAGTCAAATCTGACCTTGGTGGTGAATACTATGGCAGAAATGACGGATCAGGTGAACAACGTCCAGGGCCTTTTGCTAAATACCTAGAAGAGTGCGGTATCGTCCCTCAGTACACCATGCCAGGAAAACCTAGCATGAATGGTGTTGTCGAAGGACGAAATCGAACTTTACAGAAATGGTGAGAAGTATGGTTAGTCATACTACTTTACCGTACTCACTCGGGAGAGGCATTAAAGATCGCAGCTTATCTCCTTAACAGATACCCACAAAGGCCGCTAACAAAACCCCTTATGAACTATGGATGTGCAAGAAACCCGTATTAAGGCATTTACACATTTGGGGATGTCCGGCCGAGACTAGGCCTTACAGTGCCTAGTGAAAAGAAGTTGGACTCAAGGACTCGTTAGTAGTTACTTTGTTGGTTACTCGAAAGGTCAAGTGGGCTTTAAGTTTTACGATCTCAAATCCGTAAACTTTTTGACACGGGAAATGCTCAATTCTTTGAGGATGTTGAGCTTGTGGGGGACAAGTTAGAGATGATTTTGTCTTTGAAGAGGTTCCGGTTACCATTCCTCTTCCTACAATTGTCCTTGACCATGATTTGGATCTCAATCCTGATGTGGTTCAAGAACAAAATTTGGATCAAGAAGACATTGTCAATATCCCTCTAGTTGTCCATGAGGAACAAGCTCAACAACCTCAAGAACAAGTGCCTTTAAGAAGATCCACTAGAGAGAGACGAAGTGCCATTTCGGATGATTACTTGGTATTTCTAAATGAACAAGAGGTAGACATTGGTCAATTGGAAGATGATCCAATCAACTTTCATGAGGCCATTGGTAGTTCTAACTCTCAAAAGTGAATAGTCGCTATGGATGATGAGATTAAATCAATGAAAGACAATGATGTATGGGATCTTGTCCCATTGCCGTAAGGAGTGAAACCTATTGGTTGCAAATGGATATTTAAAACTAAAAGGAATTCACAGTGGCAATGCGGAAAGACATAAGGCACGTCTTGTCGCTAAGGGATTTACTCGTAAAGAAGGAATAGATTATAAAGAGACTTTCTCTCCGGTTTCTTCGAAAGACTCTTTTAGAATCATTATGGCATTAGTGGCACATTATGACCTAGAGTTACATCGTATGGATGTTAAGACCGCGTTTCTTAATGGAGACATTGAAGAAACAATTTATATGGTGCAACCGGAAACCTTGGTTTCAAAAGATTCAAAGGATATGGTATGCAAACTCAAGAAATCCATCTATGGACTCAAACAAGCATCCCGTCAGTGGTATTACAAATTTCATCAAGTTGTATTGTCATTTGGTTTCACGACAAATACAAGCTTGATGATTGTGTCTACCACAAGTTCAAAGTGGGAGTAAATATATTTTTCTGGTTTTATATGTGGATGACATCCTACTAGCCACAAATGATACGGACTTACTGCATGAAACTAAGAGATTTCTCTCAAAGAAATTTGAGATGAAAGATATGGGAGATGCATCTTTTGTATTAGGAATTCAAATACACAGAGATCGTTCTCGAGGTATTCTTGGATTGTCACAAAAGAGTTACATTGATAAGGTACTTAAGAGATTTGGCATGCGGGATTGTAAAATGGGTGACACCCAGGTGGCTAAAGGTGACAAATTCAATCTTGCTCGGTGCCCCAAGAATGAGATTGAATCTAAGGAAATGAATAGCATCCCTTATGCTTCGGCTATAGGGAGCTTGATGTATGCTCAGGTTTGCACTCGCCTGCACCTAGCATTCATAGTTGGTGTTTTAGGCAGATACCTTAGCAATCCCGGAAAGGATCATTGGATAGCACCAAGAGGGTCATGCGTTATTTACAGAGAACAAAGGATTATATGCTCACTTACGTAAAGTCGGATAGACTTGAGATCATCGGGTATTCGGATTCCGACTTTGCGGGATGCCAAGATAGTCGTAAGTCTACTGTGCTACGTTTATCTACTTTGTGGAGGAGCGTTTCTTGGAAGAGTGTTAAGCAGACACTTGTTGCTACTTCTACGATGGAGGAAAAGTTTGTGGCGTGTTATGAGGCATCAAATCACGCAATTTGGTTGCGAAATTTTATCACTGGGCTGCACATATTAGGTGGCGTTGAAAGGCCATTAAAGTTATTTTGTGATAATAAGTCGGCAGTTATGTATTCTAATAACAACAAGAGTTCGTCTAAGTCTAAGCACATAGACATTAAGTATCTTGTTATAGGAACGGATTCAGAGTGGACAGATTTGTATTGAGCATATTGGGACTAACTCCATGGTCGCGAATCCGCTTACTAAGGGTGTAACACCGAAGGTTTTTCACGAGCACACTGCTTGTATGGGTGTTGTATCACTAGAATATGCTTAGATTGAGTGGGAGTTTTGTATTTTGCTCTTACATTTATTGTTATAAGTATATTTGGTTTTTCAGCTTTGGTTAATAAAGTTATTTTGCACTACGAATATTTGGTTGATCTCAAAATAAGGTTGGACCAGTTGAGAATAGACATGTGAAGATCACATTACATGTTATTCCATGCTACACATCCATACTTGATCCATGTCATTTAGTTGAGTTAATATATGTGACCACTGATGGGTCTAGTTGCGCTAATAGTGACGAAAACCTCTTTGATCCTTATGTTGATTTGACTAATGGACCGGATTGGTTTAAGATGACGCAATTTGGTAAAGCATTGCTGTTAAGGTTTATAATGTGATATGCAATTAAACTAAGGTATTATACTATGTACATGTGTAAGTCCAAGTGGGAGATTGTTGGAATATTTTATGGACTTTACATATACTAGTATAATAAATAAAGTCTTTGGGCACATAGACGTATGTGCACTATAATTAATTGTATATGTCACATTAAATATTAAAGTATTTGGGCCTAATAAAGTGATCTACTAAAGTTGAAGGGGGCCCAGGTCATCTTTTATAAGTATGGGATCTATAATTAATATGTGTAGATACCTAAGGGGCCTAGTTGTTAATCTATAATGGGCTGGCTAACATACTAGGTCATTATAAATATAGGGTTATGGTCCCCAATTGACCTACCTAGGTTTTATTCTCTTGATTCCCATTATCAATTGAATTCCAAGAACCCTAAGGATCAATTGAAAGGCAATAATCGTTCATCAAGTCTTCATCAAAGGATTCTCAAGATATTGCTATGGATTCAGGTTTGTCTATCGTTCCATAATCTTTGATAACATGAAGCATGATTGTCCTAGAATAAATATTCCGCATCATTCTAGGGTTTATGTATAATTAATTCCATCACGAATGACCAACCCAATCTTTGTTGTTTGGCTCAGGAGTATTTCACTAACCTTTTTGGTGCAGATACTGGTGATCTACATAGTTTGCAATTCACGGAGAGCATGTCTTGCGTTGATACCCTAGTAAGTTCAGCGGATAATGAGGCTTTGACACGCCCATTCAGCAAAGAGGAATTTGTGGAAGCGGTTAAAGATATGCACCCGGATAAATCCCCCGATCCCGATGGTTTCAATCCGGCATTCTTTCGGTATTGAAAAAAATTGGTCATTAATTTAAATAAAAAATTGATTTTCTCTGGTTGAAATGAAATCAAATGTATGACATTTGGGTTTGTTTATCTTTAATCTCATATTACAGTGGCATAAAGGAACTTAGTGATTTTAAATTGGGAATTTGTCCCATAAGTTCCTTTTGGAACAAATCACTTCCCACTAAGTTCCTCATTGTATTAAAATGTCCCATAAGTTCTCATGTTGTATTATGTATAATACAACATTTAGTTATGCAGTAGTTTAAAATCATAATACTGTATCCGAACCACCGCCTCCGCCACAGCCCAGCTTCGCCGCCGCCGTCTACTATCGCCGCATATCGAATTTTGGTCAATTTTCGCCAAAATTCGGTCAATTTTCACCGGAATCCGGCAATTTTGGCCGGAATCCGGCCGCCGATCGCCGAAATCTGTTCGCCGGAGGTCGGAATCTGGTCGCCAGTCCATGGGCTTCGGACTCCGGTCACCGGCGGCCGCCGGAATACAGTATTATGGCCTTAATTGATGTTGTATTTTCGAAACATAATGCAACATCGTAATACAACATGGGAAAGAAACTTATCGGACATTATGAAACTTTTTTAGAACTTATCGGGCATAGTCCCTTTTAAATTTGGGTTGATTGTTACAAGAATAAAATGGATTAATTATTATATTGAATAACCCTTATTATTCTAGTAAATTCTCACATAAAGTTAGAGAGTATTTAACCACCAAAGCCATAATTTGAGAGATTAATTATTCAAGATTAATGTCAATTAATTCTTACTTCTCTACGTGTTTAAATTAGTATTTTTGTTTCATCTTTTGGCTAGAGAAGAGATAGAAGAAGAGAATATGAGATTCTCAAGTTGTATGCTATAGAGATATAATCTTTTCTGTTTGTATTCTTAAAATTCTAGAGCATAAGAAATTTTCTTTGGTTTCCTTGTTTGAAATTCTAGTTTGTGATATTGTTCAAACGTATGTTCAATTCGCTGGGAGTCTCAATTGCAGAGTTGCACCCGGTTCGTCCGTTCTATCATATTAATGTCCGTGGAATCATCGAACACTTTTAGAGAGGGGGACGAATTAATTTTAATGAAAGTGCATGTTGTGCAATCGCAGCGGAAGCTATGAATAATAACTAAGAACACACACAAGCAATTGAGAAATCGAAAAGAGAAAGAGATGAAATTGATTGGAGTTTGAACTTTGCCTCTATATTATTATGTGAAATATCTCTCTTAGTTTACATAGGATTAAATAACATATATATATTAACCAAACCCTAGCCCAACTAAGACAGAAATAACCCAAAAGCCCGTCAAACCAAAACCCCCCGCTGGCATTGAGGCCCGCCTCAAGAATCCAAGGCGCCCGCCTCTGAAGACGCCAAGCCCAGCCAAGCTACTGCCGTCGATGCGCCCGCCTCGGCCTTTCCATGCGGCCGCCTCAAAGCTACTACGCACGGCCCCAGCTGCTGCCACCCAGGCGCTCGCCTCACCCTATGTGGGTAGAAAGAAGTTGTGATAAGTGACTATTATATAGTCATTTATTCTAAGTTTTATATACTTTTACATGGATAAATCATCATTTCTCATTTCATTTTAAGTACTTTTTACTTACTTTTTCATATTTATTAGATTTTACGCCTTTGGTATGTTTTATGCATTTTGGACAGGTTTTAGGGCCTTTTTATGTTCAAAAGGATGCTTGGGTACTTTGAGATAAAAGACATGGAGGAGCACCAAACAAAATGAACACACAAAGCTAAATCCAAGTGGAGCGGCCGTGCACTTAGGCCATGACAGGCCATTTTTTGCCCCAAACCATGGAATGGCCGAGCCTTGAACTGGACCTGGCTGTGTCAACCTCGGAGCGGCCGTGCAGCTAACCTCGAAGCGGCCGTGCAAGTCTTCCAAATTCAAATTCAAAACTGGCGCCAAGGGTGCACGGCCGTGCAAAACCCTTGACACGGCCGTGCAAGGTCGTGACTGCAGATTAAAAGGCACCTTTTGGAAGCACCTTCTTGAAGAGTTCCCCCCCCCCCTTATAAAAGGACCCCTTTTAATCAGTCTTAGATATAGAAATTTACTGATATTCCATAGATATTCATCAGAGATGAAACAAAAATACTTGTCATATTGATTTCCAAAGATATTTTGAAGATCAAAGTCTATGTTTTGTTCTCAAAGTTACTTTGGAGAAAAGCAATAAAAGTGAAGCAATATTTCCAGCCATTTGCCTTCTATTTCATCATAAGTCTTGTAACTCTATTCTCTATTTTTATTTGCTTATATGTTCTAGATGGCTAGTGAGTAAAATCCCCCTTGTTCTTGGGGTTGGAAACTCAAAAACATACATGTTCATCATCTTAAATAAATAAAGTCTTGTCTTATATCTTCATCTAAACAATTTCTTTATATTAATCTCTAAATGTCTTACATTTTGGAGACGTCCAACTTGTATGATTCAGTCAACTGAGAGATGGACCTAGCGAAGAATCTCGATTGACGGAACCATATAAAGAAACTAGGTTCCATTGATTACGAAAGTAGTTCAACGGCCCAGGAATGTTCCTTTAATGGAAAGTATGTTGACTCTCGTCCTTAATGGATTCTTACTAATTATGGTCAACCAGAGATAAGCCGGAATGCCCGTTTGTGACAGGGCGAGGGTAACATAAACGAAAATCTCAAACAGTTAGGACATGATTAGTGAAGAATACAAATGCTACTGTCTTAACCCGAAGTAGCGTAGGCTTAACATACCATCCTTGATTTTATAAAACCCTATATTTCTAAGATAATGACAATTTGATGAACAAGATTATGTGTATGATTTCCAATCCCGAAAATGCTTTATTTTATAAGAGTTTTATTAAAGTATTTTCTGTTTATGTTCTTTCTATTTTCCAAAATCAAACTTTATCTCCCCCCAATCTTTTCTATAATTTTAAAGACAAAAATATTTCCTAAGTAAACCCTGTCTCTGTGGGATCGACCCGTACTTGCACCCGCTATATTACAATAGCCCGTGCGCTTGCGGATATTAAATAAACTGTTAGGTTAAAAGCCCAACAAGTTTTTGGCGCCGTTGTCGGGGACAACGGTTTACTTTAAGTTTTTGTCTTTACTACATAATTTTTTGTTTTATTTTGTTTTCATATTATTTTGTTCCGATAAATTGTTACGTTTAATATCTCTTTAAGTATTTTTCTTATAGTGTATGAAACGGGCTCGAACATTCTTTGACAATTTTGATCCGGAACCCGAACGAAGCTTTCACGAGAGACTAAGAAAATTTAAAAAGACTTTAAGAAAACATATGGCAGACGGAGAACCGCAAACACCAGCTAGGACCCTACGGGACTTCGTGAATCCAAGTACCCCGAAAACTAGATCCCCTATTGTTGTGCCGAATGCCGGAGCGGCACACTTTGAGATAAAGCCGCAAATCTTACATATGGTTATGAATAACCAATATAGCGGCCCCGCTTTCGAAGATCCTCATCTCCACATCCAAACATTCCTTGAATATTGTGATATCACACTGTGAATGTGTGCCCAAATTTTGTGGATTCACGTGAGTTTGAAGACATCCGGTTTAATTTGAAAAAACGGAGTCGCCACGCCATTTTAATTTTCTCAAAACTTTGAAAAAAGGTTTTTTTTATGGGTTCGGAGGTTAAGTTACCCCTTGGGAAGAACGGATCGTCGTTCACCCAAGGTGCCTTGCCGTAGCAAGTCTCCCTAGATTCCGTTTATTTTGCTTGCTTGCGTGCTTTCTTGTGTGCATGTGTTTGAATAAAAGGGGAGGGAATGTCCCAAGTTGTCTTCCGGACGTACAAACCATTTATTGGTTGTCGCTCGAGATTTCTTGGATTTTATGTATTCGGGATTTTGATCCCGTCCTCATCTTGGACTTGTGATCATCGCGTTTTTAACCTTGGAACTTGCGTGATCGAGAGAAGGACTCTCTTTTATAGCCCAAAAATGAGGTTCTTTAGGAAGGAATGTCCTTAGCCCATCAATCCTACACCTTAAGACGATCGAGCTTATATGAATGCTTCATGCTCGTCTTAAGTGATAATCGAAGATATCGGGTTTAAGGTTATCCCTTTCTAAAGAGATTATGAAACCTTTAATGGAATAAACGATGTAAAGATAGGATCTTTACACCGGTCCGTTCCAAGGTTGCTAATGGGGACATGGGAGAATGCAAGTAAAAATGACATTTTTAGTGAAAAGATGACATTTTTGGATTGCAAAGGATGCATTTGATTTGCAAAGGATGCATTTTGGTTTGCAAAGGATGCATTTTGATGTAAAGAAGTGATCTTTATGCAAAGGATGCATTTTTATGAAGAAAAGAGTATTCAATATGCAAAGGATGCATTTTTATGAGGAAAATAGGGTTTAATATGCAAAGGATGCACAAAGGTTCCATTTTTGAAAGCAAAGGATGCTAAGTTCATGCAAAGAGATGATTTTTAATGCATGAAAATGGATTTTAGGTGCAAAGGATGCACCTTTTTTTTTTATAAAGACATGATTTTTATATGCAAATGATGCATTTTGGATGTAAAGATTGCATTTTTATGAGCAAAGGATGCATAAAGATGATACTTTTATTGTAAAAAGAGGGTTTTAGGTGCAAAGGATGCACCTTTTGATTCAAAGATTACATTTTTAATGGCAAGTGATGCCTATTTCATGCAAAGGGGAAAGGGGGGTATGATAAAGATATGTTCTTTAATGATAACTACCAAGTCCCAAGCAAGATAATAATAATATATGAATGCAATGAGCAATTTAAATCACATAGGGCAAGTAAAATGCAAAGTTAAGGGAGTGAGAGGTTACCAATGGTGGTGGCCTCTTCTCCTTTGGATCTTGCTTGGTGGAAGGACCAACTTTGGAGGCTTCAATGGAGGAGGGAGGTGGCTTCTTGGCTCCTTCAACTTCTCCTTTTCGCAGGGACTCTTTTGGGGGTTTTTATGCTGGAAAAACTGTGTATGGAAATGGGTAGAGGAGGCCTCTATTTATAGGCAGTCTGGATAAGACTAATGAAGCCGTGCAGCCAGAGATCCTTGGCTAATGCAGCCGTGCGGCATTATCCACAATGACTCAGCATGTTTCTAGAATCATGCAAGGTGGCAATTCTAGAAGGTTTTTGTAATTAAGAAAAACGTGTTTCTTAATTACTAAGCCTTACCTTCCGCCCTTAAATGGTTTGGAACAGTTCCGAAATTGTTCCGGAACTCTAGAAAAGTCCGGGGAATTACCGGGAAATTTACCGGAATTGCCAGGGAAATTAACCGGAAGGCATGAGCCAGATTTGGGTACTTACAGAAGCCCCTCGGCAACGTCACTTGCAAGGCGAGTGGGGTTGTCGATAGAAAAGGATCCGATCTGGCGAATGCCGAGACGGATTGGGTGACCAAGGTGGTCAAGTGGCTGAACCTCTGGAAGGCTACCTACGTATCCCGAGTGGGAATCAAGTCAGGCCGTAGTTCTGAAGAGATCCTCTGAGGAATAGAGAAGAGAAAACTGGTCTCTTGATGGGGAAATAACAGAGAAAATGACCTAGGAGGTCAAGCAATTGATCCTACTGGGGATATGCTAGAAGTGACTAATGAGGTCAAATGTCAAGACCTTTATGAGGGGCTATTTCATCACTGAGGAGTGACGAAGGAATAGGGTGACCAAAGTGGTCGGATGGCTGGACCTTTTATAAAAGGCTACCTACGTATCCCGGAGGAATCAAGCCTTGATCGTAGTTCAAGCATCACTAGATAGTTAGGAACGATGTCTAGGATTCTTGAAGGTTTTGACAATTAATGGAGGTTGTCACCTGATTGACAATTAATGGAGGTTGTCACCTGATTGACAATTAATGGAGGTTGTCACCTGAGGAAGCTAGAGCTTACATCACTATCGAGGAGATAGAGGTAGCTAAAGTTTGGAGAACTTGAGCGTACTTCACTATCGAGGAGATAGAGGTAGCTAAAGTTTGGAGAACTTGAGCATACTTCACTATCGAGGAGATAGAGGTAGCTTAAGTTTAGAGAACTTAATCATACTTCACTATCTGTGATAGAGGTAGCTTAAGTTTGGAGAACTTGAGCATACTTCACTATTCGGTGATAGAGGTAGCTAAAGTTTGGAGAACTTGAGCGTACTTCACTATCTGTGAGATAGAGGTAGCTAAAGTTTGGAGAACTTGAGCGTACTTCACTATCGAGGAGATAGAGGTAGCTAAAGTTTGGAGAACTTGAGCGTACTTCACTATCTGTGAGATAGAGGTAGCTAAAGTTTAGAGAACTTGAGCGTACTTCACTATCTATGAGATAGAGGTAGCTAAAGTTTAGAGAACTTGAGCGTACTTCACTATCTGTGAGATAGAGGTAGCTAAAGTTTAGAGTTCTGATAATTCCGGAGGTTGTCACCTAGCGTTATTCCGTTATAACGGAAGTAACGGAGGCGACTGGGGAAGAAAGCTTATTTGCTTAAGAGATAAGGGATATCTTTTGAAAACGACGTTATCTTAGTTAAAAGATAACGGGAATTACATGCCCAAGTGGAAAGTCCAGGGGCAAAAAGGTAATTTCTGTTCAGAGCGAAAGAGGCCGCCCGGCATGAGATGGGGGCAAAAGAAGCCGTACGGCTAGAAGTCTGATTTTTCCAGATTATTTAAAACAGATTTGAACGGGCATTGGGCATTATTGCCGCCCTTAAACTGCCGAGAAAGAGAGAGAGAAGAGAGGAAGAATTTTCAAAATCCTTCAATCTTTTTGCCTCTATTGATTTAGGATGGATCCGGAGGGGAATCCAATGCCAAGGCAAGCTAGAAGGAACATCTCCGCGGCCGCGAGAAGGAGGAGGAAGGAGCTTGTCCGCACGGAGAGGAAGTATGACTTCCTTACACCTCCATCGGAGCTCTATCCGGATAGAAGGGAGCACAAATCGACAAACCCTCAATCGGTTGGGGTAAGCTTTCTTAGTTTGCTCAATTCCGTCGATTTTGATTGAATTTTGATTGATTTAGGGCTTGACCCAAGCTTTAGGAATTTTTCGAATTTTCCTAGAATTTTTGGATGATTTTGAAATCTTGATGATTAACCTATGAGGCTAAGAAGATGAACAAACATGCATGTGCAATTTACTTGAAAAATAATGAGAATGACCCATCTTTTTTCGAAAATAAAGTAAGAGAAATAATTGTCTAAAATGTGATGAAGTCCTCGCATGTGCTAAAACTAGGTCAATTTTTGATTATGGATGAGAAAACAGGATTTTGGACGATGAAAAGGATTCATGCATGCCATTTTTGAGAAAAAAATTAATGCTTATGTGCAAATAATTTTGAAAATTGTGATTTTGTGCTTAGGAAAGCAATGTGCTTGGCACGATGTGTTTCAAGTGATGAAAGACACGTTTTCGATGCAAAGGATGCTAGAAAATTTTCATGAATGCTTTTCTTTTGAAAGTATGTGCACTTTTCGAATATATGCATGCTTTTGAAATGAGATGAAGGACTGACACATTTCTTTGCTGTGCTTGTCTACAGGAGAACAAGTCTAGGGGGCCTTCTGAGATTGCAGTGAGGCTGTGGGAGAGGATGCCCGATTTTGAGAAGAATGGGGCGAACCCTAAGCAGCTGGTGAGGGCTACCGGCTTGGATTTGTTTATTGAGGCCATCGGCAGAGGTATTCACATTACCTCGAAGGGCAAGGGCTCGGTCCAGGCCCTATCTCGAGTTCTGTGGGACACCACCCACAGCCTTTCATCTTAGCCGGGGAGCCGACGGTGACTCCGGCCGATTTCACCGCTATCACGGGCTTACAGCTTCACCGGGAGGCCTCGTGACTTGGAGGGACCATATCACCGCCGAGGAGTTCGTGGCTTTGATTGGGTTTGAGCCGATTCCCAAGGGGCTTGGAATGGAGACGAGGAACGCCGAGGTGGCACCCCGTAACCGCATGCGGGACTTTGCCGCTAGTGAGGTGATCGCCCACCGCCTTGCGAGAGCATTTGTGTGGTTGATGCCGTCACCACCATCTTTGCCAATTCCGGGGACTCGCTATGACTTGCCTCCTCGACTCTCTTGGAGGATGTGGATGGGATTGGGACGGTCTCGTGGGGCGAGGCCGGATTGGCGGAGCTATACTTCTCCCTCGGATCCGTACACCTAATAAGGCCGCTCCATGGATTGTTTCTCCTTTGCTCTCGAGGTAGTCTCTCTTTCCTTTCTCTTTTACTTTCTCGTCTTTGAGACTTTTTATGAAAGAAAAATGACCCTTTTGATGTTTTGAACATGCAGTCCGGGTTTTGTGAGGTGATCGTGTTCTTTCCGTGGAACCAACAGAGCGATGTCACCATCTTTCCCGCTATGATCCGCCGGAGGGGAGATGCGAGGGATAAGTTCACCGGGAAGACCCTGATCACCTTGACTATAAGATGGTGAGGCCGCTTATCAACAAGGATGGGCACGATGGAGTGGACTTCTACCCGCAAGTGTGTATCCAGAGATTCTCGCTAGGAGAGGCCGTGGAGGCGACGAGGCAGGAGATGGTTGACTGGGCCGACATGTGATGTCATCTATCCGGGGGACCGATTTTCTAGGCAAAGATGGCCATGTCCCTCCATCGACGCCATTACTCCCCATGATCCTCCAAAGACGGATGCTACAGCCTGTGGATTGGCCTGGAGGACGACATTGCTAGATATCGTGCAGCGTGGCCGCCGAGGAGTATTTTGACATGGATACCCCATATGCCGTGTTTGTGGAGCAACGACCGAGGACGCCACGTAAGCTAGTGAAGCCGGCGGTCACTCGTGGATATGGGGAGGCCGAGCCTTCGATCCGCCGATCCCTCCCGCGCACCTCTTTCATATGTGGTCCACTGAGTACCCAGGAGGTTGAGGATACCTGTCCCCGACGCTAGGGAGCCCCAAGATACCTTGCCACGGACAAAGACCGTAAGTACACTTTAGGTCTTTTCCTTTTTCGCATTTCTTTTGCTTTTTGCAATTCCGAGATTTTCCGAGATTTTCTTCTCTTTTCTCGTGTTCCAGCTCGCACTTACGACAGTTGGTCAGTGCAGAATAGGGGCCGGAAAGACATGTGCCTGGTCCCTTCGAGGAAGCCGGGCTCGCGCTTCAAAGGCGGCAATGACGTGCAGGAGCCCGGCGCAAGAGAAGGCATGTCGGGGCACAACATCTACCTCATCGGCTTCGGAGTACTCTTCCAGTGCCATGCCTCGGGGACGGGGACCCAATGCTGACATCCTGGAGCAGCTGGCTGAGTACGGGCACGATAATGTCCATCTTTCAGATGTGAGCGACCCGGAGGACTTGATGAGGGAGGCTAGCGTTTATGAGCTGAGTAGCGATGAAGAAGAAGGATCGGAGGCCTAGGAGGTCTCTAGAATTGACTTAGGAAGAAAAACAAACAATGAACAAGTTTTATGCACATTTTGTTTATTTTTTGCTTTATTTGGGCGCCGATGGGGCGAAAACAATGTAATACTGTTTTATTTGCTTTTTCTATTTATGCTTTATTAATTTGCATATTACTTGAGCCTCGGGGCAGTTTTTTGCTTGGAATCAGGGCTGAAACTCGGGCCAAAATGATATATAATGATGTATAAATGCTTGGATGGTCTTTGAACATGTTTTTGTACGTGTTTTGGTTGGAAAAGTGGGGTGAAAATCCCTTTGGGCAGCAACTTGGTTGCCGCAGATTTGCCACTTACATCGTAAATGAAGCCGCGCGGCATGGTCTCTCGGAGCAAATGAGGCCGTGCGGCTCACAGCCTGTCCCTGGACCGGTTATTTTCGTAATAAAACCAAGGCTTGGCCATTTCATTTCATTTTCAACTTAGACTTGTCCCAACCGTTCCTGCAGCACATATTGGACCTAAAGACACCACCTTTGATCATTTTGCGATGGAGAAGCCCGTTAGATTGCAAAGGGGGAAAAGAGACCGCTTCGTCCGATCTTCGCCTTGGGTGAGATACAACTTTCAATCTCACAAGGGGTTGCTTGATTCTTCCTTCAAGATCAAGTCTTTATGGCATTTGAGGGATCTCCCGCCCGATTGGGACCTTTTGAGAGCAAAGAAGAAAGTTTTGGGACGTCCGGAGACACGTTTATCGCTTTTCTTACAATGAGATTGTCCCAGCGCATGAAGACTTCCGAGCCTTGATTGGGGGTCCAGAAATTGAGGCTATATCGATTCCGCCGATCGAAGACGTGCCGGTGGCGGCAAAGCTTGCATCTTTTCTCGCAGCATTTCTCTCGGGAGAGGCCGAGGAGATGATGATAGCCCCTGGACAGATTGACCTTTCGATATCCCGGGCAGTGTTTGGGTCTCCGGCTATGGCTGCGACCACGGTGGCTATGGATGCCTTTATCCTCTCGCATATTTTCTTCTCTCGTTCACCGCCGAGTCCGTGGGATCTGGTCATGGTGGTCTCTTAGACATGGTCGAGATTGCAGTGGCCGGGAAGGACATTGTCCCACTGGTTTTGGGGGAGACTTTGCATGGCATTGATAGGATGGCTAGGGGAGACCATTTCATGAGGTCCGGGAGTCCTACTGCATCCGACTTTATGGCCGCAGGAGAGGCTTGGGCTTTGCCAGGTGGCTTTGCCGACTCGTGCCCTCGGGTGATTTCTGAGAGGTGCACCTCGACACAGGACCAGTGGTAGCCGGGAGCCGATGATGGCTAGGTTATCCACTTCGGACATCCACCGGTGGGTACCTCACCGGAGGTTGCGGCATCAGAGGATATTTCAGAGTCCTATATAGTGAGGGTTCCAGTGGTTCTCGCCGGTCATCCTTCTACATACCCCGCTTGGTATCCAGCAGCTCGGGCCTTACAGAGCCATTGGGCGATTGGGAGGACATCCGTACCATGGAGGTGGTGCCATTTGATATGAGAGATCCAACCAGCTTTTCATTCTTCTCGAGGGCTTGGACTTACGCCGCTTTCCACCTGTGGCTATCTTCAGAGCGTGAAGAGTACCATCTTGACCACCGTCTACTTGGATTGGTACGAGAGGGAGACGGGAGCGACTCAGTCATATTGGGGGAGAGACGTCAGCTTTATTGGGAGCCGATCGCGACTCGAGTAGGACTCGAGGGAGACCGAGGCTAAGGCGAGTCGCCATAACCACGGGTGACCCGATCGAGATATGGAGGCTCGATACAAGAGATTGTCCGAGGTCGCTCCTTCGACCGAGGCTCGAGGGAGGAAGTGCGGACTCGTGCTCTGCAGAGAGGGCACTTATTGACACAGGTTTGATGGAGGCTCCAGTGAGGATACCTGAGATCGGAATGAGGGAGACCGACATTATAGAGAAGAAGAGAAAGAACACTCGACGGGTCGAGGTAAAGGGAAGAAGACCAAAGAAGACTCAAATAATGACGACCGACGCATCTTTTCTTAGGATTCCCTTATTGCCATTTTGCAAACACAAAGAGTTTTATTAGGCATTTTATTGTATTTTAGATCTTTGTAGCAAAGTGTAGCGTAGTCAAGAGTAGACCGTGCTTGAACTCATCAAGAAGTTTTTAACTTGTAATGAACAAGAAATATTATCTTAGAAATTAATCAAGACACATTTTATGAAAACTCAAATGTCTTATTGATTTGCTCAGGACCCGTTTTATGAAAACTTGAATATCCTTTATTATTTATTGTTTAGGACGCATTTCATGGAAACTTAATCGCCCTTTTTATTATTTAGACCGAACCATAAATGGCCGCCACGTTCCCTTTTACAAGAAAGACTAAGGGGCTCAGTCTTCGTAGTTCATTCCGGTGAACTCTTTTTCTATTTTTTTATGTGCACTCGTTTTTTGCCTAGACCGCCCTTTTTGGGTTTTCACTTAGCCGGGCATTACTCTTTTTGCACTAAGATTTTTTTTTTTTTTTTTTTTATGTGCAACCCCGTTTTTTGCCTAGACCGCCCTTTTTTGGGTTTTCAAATTAGCCGGGCATTACTCTTTTTGCACTAATATATTTTTTTTTTTTCTTTTTTTTTTTTTTTATTTCTTAGACATAGTACCTTCTGAGCTTATCACCGTTGACCGGGTGGACAAAGGGATTGCCGTCTGTGTCCGCAAGTTTCATGGCTCCTCCCGATAGTATCTTCTCGCACCACATACGGGCCGATCCAAACGGGTTCCCATTTTCCTGTGGGGTTGTCTCTCGGTAGGGGGCTTTACTTTCAAAGACTAAGTCACCCTCTTTGATGTCCCCGGCCTCGACCTTTTGTCAAATGCTCGCCATTCGCCTCCGATAGGCTCGGGTATGCTCCATGGCTTTAAGCCTTCTTTCGTCGAGCAGTGGCCAACTCATCATGCCGGCTACGCAACCATTCTACTTCGTTGACACTGTTTTCCAGAGGACCCTTAATGACGGGATTTCCAACTCCACCGGTAACACCGCTTCCATCCCGTAAGTTAGGGCAAAAGGAGTTTCTCCCGTGGCCGTTTCCGACAGACGTTCGTAGCCCCGCAGTGCCAAAGTGCAGCTTTTCGGGCCAATCACGACCACGGGTGGCCATTTTCCTGATGATCCGTTCGAGCGTCTTATTAGCAGCCTTCCACGGCTCCATTAGTCCGAGGTCTCGTACGGGGACGACTTGTGGCGAGTGATCCCGAACTCGACAAAGAATCTACCGCAGCCCCTCTTCAAAGTGTGACCCATTATCGAAATGATCTCATTGGGCACCCCATATCTACACATTATGTTTTCTTTGATAAACCGGGCCACCTTCTTGGAAGTGAGGACCTCAGAGGACTTGGCCTCTACCCACTGGGTGAAGTAGTCGATCGCCACTAACACGAATTCATGCCCATTGCTTCTGCCGGGCTATCTTCCCTATCACGTCAATACCCCAAGTTGCAAACGGCCAGTGGAGTCGTCATGCAAGACATGTGTCATGAGGCGGGAGATGGTTGAGGTTGGCAAACCGCCGGCATTTGTCGCACGCTCGGACATGCCGAACACACCGTCTCCATGGAAATCCAAAGAGTAACCCATTCCGAGGATCACTTGCATCGTGGCTCTAGCATTCATATGAGGACCGCAGTGGACCATTGTGGACTTCGCCATCAACTCTTTGGCCCTTTCTTGAGTGACGCATAAGAGGAGTGGTCCTCGATACCGCTTCTTGTACAGTTGCCTCCTAGAATGACATAATGGGAGGCCAACCTTTTCGTGGCTTGCAAGCTCTTGGCTTTGACACCTTCTTTTGGTCTACCTTCTTCATCTTTGAAAGCCGACTCTCCATCTTTGAGGAACTCGGTAAATTTGATTGTACCACGGTTCCTTGATAGGCTCGGGTCCTGTGTCTACTTCACAAATGTAAAGTCGGGGCTTCTCTTCTACCCACTCAAGGGTTTTATGGCTTTTCCTCGGGGATCTCTACCAAGGAGGCTAAAGTAGCAAGGGCATCTCGCGACCGTTCTTTTCCCTTGGCAAGTAGTGGAAAGTCACTTCTCCGAACCGTCCACCAACTCCTCCATACGGGCATGATACCGCTGAAGATTAGGGTCCACAGCCTTCCATTTGTTGGAGACCCGGTTGATGATCGTGGCCGAGTCTCCATAAACTTCGAGCTCCTTGACATTCCTTTCTAAAGCCCTCTAAACCAAAGAATGCAAGCTTCGTACTCGGCGACATTGTTCGTGGCAGGAAGTTCAACTTGAGGGCTATGGGTGTATGCTCATCTTTCGGATCGACCAAGAGCATCCCTACGCCATTTCCTCTTTGTTAGCAGCTCCATCAAAGAAAAGCCGCCATCGGTTTTCGTGCTCGACTACGAAAGATCCCTTCATCTCGGGAATTGGGGTTCGTGCCCACGGTCCTCATTACATCGGGGAAGTTCGCGATGGTCCGACAATGCTTGGCCCTCGATGGCCTTTCTCGGTCACGTAGCCGATGTCGTACTCGCTAAGAAGAAGGACCACTTTGCTAGACGCATCGAGAGAGAAGGCTTATCGAAGATATACTTGATGGGGTCCATTTTTGAGACCAAATTCACAGTGGTGGGCTTCGCATATAATGCTTCAACTTGCCGACTACCTGCACTCGCCCCGCACAAGTCTTTTCACATGCGGAGTAATTGAGCTCACTTCCCCGCAGCCTTCCGCCGACAAAGTAAATGGCATTCTCTACCCGAGAGTCTTTCTTCTCCCGAGCAAGCATAGCCCCAACCGCCGTATCAAGGACAAAGTGAGATAGAGCGTAAGAGGTTTCGTCTATGCTGGGGGCATAGTACTCGAGGATGTACTAAGTATGCTTTGATCCGGTCGAAGGCATCCCGGCATTCTTCGGTCCATTCTCGTATCTACATTCTTCTTCATGAGCTTGAAGATGGGCTCGCACATAGTGGTCAACCGATTGACGAAACGGCCGATGTACCGCAAGTTTGCCCATAAAGCTCTTGACTTCGTCCGAGTTTGAGGTGGCCTCATGTCCATAATGGCTTTGATCTTTCTGGGGTCGACTTCGATACCTCGCTCCGTGACCATATACCCAAGCACTTTTCCCCTTGTCACTCCGAAGGTGCATTTAGTGTGGTTTAGTCTCATGGAATGTTGTCTCACCTCTCAAAGAACTTTCGCAAGTCAACAAAGTGCCGTCCGTCCTCGCCTTTGGAGCGGATTATCATGTCGTCTACGTAGACCTCAATCTCCTTGTGGATCATGTCATGGAAAAGCGCGGTCGCCGCCCTTTCGATAAGTAGCCCCGGCGTTCTTGAGCCCAAATGGCATTACCGTATAGCAAGCAAGTTCCCCACGGTGTGGTGAAGGCCGTCTTTTCTTGGTCTTCTTCGGCCATCTTGATCTCGGTTGTAGCCTCGCAAAGCCATCAACGAAGGATTTGACTTCGTAGTTGGCAAGTGGAGTCCACCAGATGTCTATGTTTGGCAAGGGGTAATCATCTTTGGGGCCGGCCTTGTTCGTATCCCCGAAATCTACACAAAGCAGCCGCACCTTCCCATCGGCCTTGGTGACGGTCACAATATTGGACAACCATGTCGGATATTCGATGACTCGATGAATCCTACCCGCAAAGAGCTTCTCAATTTCTTCTTTGACCCGTAGAGACCACTCGGCTTGATTTTCCTCAATTTCGCTTTACCGGCTTAGCATCCGGTGCTAGAGGGATTCTCGTGCTCCACTATTGAACCTGTCTAGCCCCGCATATCCTTGTACGACCACGCAAAGACGTCCATGTATTCTCTCGAGAAGATTAACTGCCCGTCCTGCTCAACCCCCGGAAGAAGTTTCCAATCTCGTGTCTCTTTAGGTTCCTCGACAAGCACTCCAAGTTCACACTTGTCAAAACCTCCTCGGACTTGGGCCCGGTTTTCCTCTTTTTCGTAACCTCGCTTAAAGATTTCTTTAATGTATTGTTCATTTAGTGTGTTTGCATCTTGTTCAAATGATTCATTATTAACTCGTTGTTAAGTTTTGAGTTAATTTATCATTTGTTAAGTTGGCAATAAGGGGATAATCGTAAAGATCCGTCATTTCATTCAAAGCAAGAGGAAAGATGACATCGATTACATATTCATAATCCTCGTGCGTGAGGCCTTCTGGATGACTCGTAGGACTCGGAATTCAAAGATTCCCGACTCAACCGACTCGGACCCTACCGACTCGGACCCTACACTACTTATTGACTCGAGGGTGTTTGACAAGGGTTGGACCGGGATCTCACTCCTTCCCCGCCGTTGCCCCGGGGAGTAGCAGTCTTGTCGCCGCTCTCATTTGGTTGTGCATCCCGTGGATCATTATCGCCTTTGTTGTCACCATTCCCACGGGGATGTCCGATCGATCCGTTGCAATCTCCTTTCCGAATCCGACCGTATCCATCTCGTGCCTCCGGGTAGTGGGACCAGCTTGTACTTTCGGCATCTCGAGAGACAACTTTCTTCATCCCAAAAGTCTTCTCGGCTTGTTCACTCTTCTTTCCACCTTTTCCCAAACAGGGGTCGGGACCGATCTTCAGAGTAGTAAGAGCCATTACAAACACATTATGCTCATCATGGGTGATGAAGGGTTCCTGAGAGACTTTCATTAACATAGCTTGTTTTACTTCAAACTCGCAGCCTTCATAAGTGAGCCTTTCTTCCGTAATCTTGACCATGGTCACCGGCTCGATATCATAAAAGAGAGGTCGAGCTCGACAACATTAACGAAATCAGTTCCGACTATGGGCCCAAACTGCCCTTCCACGGCGGCGGCATTAATCAAATCTTTCCACTTTCCTTGTAATTCAAAGATAAGGAACATTGAATTTCGTGGATGTCTATGATCTCTGGATTTCCAAAACCGACCGCATTTGTCTCCCGAACTCGATCATGTTGACTTGATTGTTAGCAGTGAAGAGGATTCTTGACCACATTGGGACCCCGAGGCGGCTCCCTTGCCTTCTTCAATCAAAGCGAGAGATCGTGAACTTCAGATAGGTGCAATCATTGGTGTTATGCCCATGATATTTGTGAAAGCGGCAATGCTTGGTTTCGTCCATCCCGACACTAGGTTCTTGGGTTTCCAGCTTCCAAAGGTCCGATGAGTCCTTCAGCTACCAAACCGTCAAAGACCTTCTCTAGTGGCATTCCGAAATCTTCGCGGTATAGAAGCGAGGTCTTGGCTTTGCAAATGACTTGGCTTGAATTTTGTCCGACCCTCTCATTCTCGAATATAATTGACCGCCAACCGTTTCTTTTCCTTTTATAGTGACAAACATGGCATTTGAAACCGGTGCTTTGTAGCTGGGAATTGGCCGCTCCCGTGGCCGGGGCCATGTCAAGGCATTTTCAAACTTGGTACCGGCATTTACCATTGCCCGAAGGTCAGATAGTAGTAATTGCCAATTTGGACCCTTAGTTGAGGCTTCAAGCAAGATTGGAAGATCTCCATCTCGTTCCTCTTCATTCAAATGGGTCATCATTTCACTAAGCTTCCAATTCCATCTCCCGTAGAATTCACTTACCGGCTCATCCGGGCGTTGTAGAGTCCCTTGTAGGTCATTCCCGCCGGTTTCCCAATTCAAGTTGGCCTTATACTTCTCCAGAATGCTTCCTTAATCTGGTCCTGTGTGGCTCGGGCCTCTCGGTTTTACATGCAGAACCATCTAAGAGCCGAACCCTTTAATGACAGCCGAAAATGGTCGGCCATTTGCCGATGTGTACAATCCTTGGCTCTCATGGCAAGAAGGTAGCTTTCAATGTGAGTCCGGGGACAATCGGTGCCATTGAACTTTTCAATCTCGTGCATTCGGAATTTTGGAGGAAGAGGGACAATTTTGCCGGGACTGCTGATCCGGTATGCCGCTTTTTGGTGCTCGCCTCCAAACTTCTCTTGCATGGACTTAACTTGTTCCATCAACCAAGTCATGTTGGGGTCGTGACGGTTTAGGATTGTTCGATTCCGAAGCTGTGCTTATCGATTTGAGTGGCAGGACAGTGGGTGACACACAGGGTAGCCGGTACCACGGCTTGGGGATCTTTGGAAGTGGAAGTAAGTGTAAACTTGGCCTCGGTCCCGTGTTTCCACGAGGCCGGCCGAGGCATAGGAATTAGGCTCGTAGCTGCGTAAGTAGGAAAAAGGAGCCTCGTGGGATCCCGCTGGCAAGGTTGGGGTGGAAGATCCGCCGTGGAAGGGCATAGATTGAAAAGGTCACTCGATTGATTCTCGAGGCCTAGAAGTTGTCTCGGGACGGCCCATACCGGGGAGAGGGAGCGAATCCCATAGGTAGTGTAGAGGCCGCGTGACGGGATAGCCGTGGCGTTTGTTCTCGTTGGTAGGGAACAAAGCCGGGTCTTATCTCGAGGAGGAGAGGGTGTCGGGACCCCGATGGCTTCGAGACATTGGGAAGGACCGAAAAGGGACATTTTTGGCAATGGGTCATATGTGGATGGAGGAGGGCATTGGTTATAGGCTGTGGGAGCCGAGATGGTTACTTCGGAGTTTCATCTTCTACCATAACCAGGAACCGCTGGGCTCTACCACTATCCGGACCCCATGACGGCGGAGCGCATCAATGAGCATGGTCTCGCCGTTCCTCATGGGCCTTACGATCGTTTTCCAAGGCTAAGGATAGCTCTTCTTCCCTAGTCATCTCGGTTACCCAAACCAAGATCGTTCTTCCGTCGAATCGGCCATTCTCGACTCTCTCGGACCGATAAAACCGAGGATTCTCGCGAACCTGTCCGAGAATTCTCGCGCTAACAAGTCGCCGACCCTGTTCTCACCCACTTCTTTCTCGCCGCGGAAAGGGATAGGAGAGGTTTAGACTCTGGGTAGGTGTTTAGTCAAGGCTCAAGCAATATGCAAATTAAGAATCTTCCAGCTTTACTTAAAACAGTTGTCTTTTATTAATTTCTATTTGTTGGAAAAGGGATTTGCCCTTCTTTTTCGCAACTACTCTAGATCCCGGATCGCGGGTTCCGTCACTACGTCTATAAGCCCCTCGTATTCCACCTGTATTTCGACCTCCCAGGATGGACAGCCCCGGGCGAGGGTCCTATAGGGCACGCGGATCCCACCGACCGAGAGAGAAGAACGCTCCTAACGGGTCTAGCGGGTCATAGGAACTTTTAACGCACGAGCGATGCGAATTATAGTCAAGGCAATACCGGAAAGTCTCGTCTTTCACTTGATAGAATTTCGCGTAATTTCGCTTGCGCGAGGGACGTTTTGACTTTTCGGTAATGTCCGAAAAGATAATAGGCATGGGTCGGGCGGTAAAAGCCGGAGGACACGGGGTCACAGGGAACTTCGTTGCATACGCCGTGCGTGAGTCACAATCGAAGTCAATGCCAGGTCAAGACCTTTCCAATTTTTCCTTATCGGAATTTTGGCAGAGCTTCGCTTGAGCGAAAGACCTTTGGATTTTTTGGCAAAGACTCGGTCTCGACTCTTACGCGTTCCGTGCAGTCAAGGTCAAAGTCAATGTCTGAGTCAAGGTTCTACCAATTTTTCCTTGTCGGAATTTTGCGTAGTTTCGCTTGTGCGGAGGACCTTGACTTCCGTTATGGACTAAGGCTTGACCTTTACGGGATATGCAAGTGGGCTGTATGACACAGACTAGACCAAAAACCAACAAAAAGTCACGGATTTTTGAAACGTATGACACGGACTGTGCATTGGTCGACACTGACTGCCATGGGGAGTTTGGGGTGATTCCGTGCGCGCCCGAGAGCATCATAAGGTCAGTCTGCGTGATCGCACTCGATAAACCATCCCCGGTTTAAAGGGACGTGCGTGCAAAGTGTACAGATATATAAGGTGCGCGTAGTGTGCGGTCTCCTAAAAATGTTCCTTTGAGTTAAAACAGAGATTTTCATAAATGTGTTTTAAAGGAATGATTTTTGGGACGGGGAAAATGCAACAGCTTAAGCACGTAAATTTTCTCGGGAGCCCTGGCCGCCTTGGAACCGAATAGCCCCAAGCCGCCAAGGCCGCATTAACCTCAATTTTTCCCGGTGGAATTGCCACCGAGGCCGTCCGGCCGTAATCCAAGGAGGATTGAGCCGTACGACTGCATGGATCAATTTTCCAGGTTCCACTCATTTGCTATTTTTCGGGTTGTTTCCCGTTCAAAGTACGCACAAATCCCAAGATGCAAATGATGCAATGCAAGGTAAAGAAAGCAAGCGAAATAAACGGAATCCGCGATGGGAGTCTAACCCGCTCAAAGGGAAAAGCTTTCTTCTATTTTTTTTTTCGAAAAGTGATACCGGTACGTGGGATTGTTAAACCACCGTTTATCCCAAGCCCCGGGTTAGGGAGTGATACAGGAAGGTTAAGTGGTTTCCACCTATATACTGTATCGTTTATTTTAAAAATGAAAGCTTTTCTCCTTTGGGATATCCCCACGGAGTCGCCAAACCGTGAATGTGTGCCCAAATTTTTGTGGATTCACGCGAGTTTGAAGACATCCGGTTTAATTTGAAAACGGAGTCGCCACGCCATTTTGATTTCCTCAAAACTTTGAAAAAGGATTTATGGGTTCGGAGGTTAAGTTACCCTCGGGAAGAACGGATCGTCGTTCACCCAAGGTGCCTCGCCGTAGCAAGTCTCCCTAGATTCCGTTTATCGTGCTTGCTTGCGTGCTTTCTTGTGTGCATGTGTTTGAATAAAAGGGGAGGGAATGTCCCAAGTTGTCTTCCTGACGTACAAACCATTTATTGGTTGTACGGGATTTCTTGGATTTTATGTATTCGGGATTTTGATCCCGTCCTCATCTTGGACTTGTGATCATCGCATTTTTAACCTTGGGACTTGCGTGATCGAGAGAAGGACTCTCTTTTATAGCCCAAAAATGAGGTTCTTTAGGAAGGAATGTCCTTAGCCCATCAATCCTACACCTTAAGACGATCGAGCTTATACGAATGCTTCATGCTCGTCTTATGTGATAATCGGAGATATAGAGTTCAAGGTTGTCCCTTTCTAAAGAGATTATGGAACCTTTAATGGAAGAAACGACGTAAAGATAGGATCTTTACACCGGTCCGTTCCAAGGTTGCTAATGGGGACATGGGGGAATGCATGTAAAAATGACATTTTTAGTGAAAAGATGACATTTTTGGGTTGCAAAGGATGCTTTTTGGTTTGCAAAGGATGCATTTCGATGTAAAGACATGATTTTTATGCAAAGGATGCATTTTGATGTAAAGAAGTGATCTTTATGCAAAGGATGCATTTTTATTAGCAAAATAGTATTTGATATGCAAAGGATGCATAAAGATTCCATTTTTGAAGAGCAAAGGATGCTAAGTTCATGCAAAGAGATGATTTTTAATGCAAAGGATGCATGAAAATGGGTTTTAGGTGCAAAGGATGCCCCTTTATTATAAAGACACGGTTTCTATACGCAAATGATGCATTTTGGATGTAAAGATTGCATTTTTATGAGCAAATGATGCGTAAAGATGGTATTTTTATTGTAAAAAAGGGGTTTTAGGTGCAAAGGATGCACCTTTTGATTCAAAGATTACATTTTTAATGGCAAGTGAGGCCTATTTCATGCAAAGGGGGAAGGGGGGTATGATAAAGATATGATCTTTAATGATAACTACCAAGTCCCAAGCAAGATAATAACAATATATGAATGCAATGAGCAATTTAAATCACATAGAGCAAGTAAAATGCAAAGTTAAGGGAGTGAGAGGTTACCAATGGTGGTGGCCTCTTCTCCTTTGAATCTTGCTTGGTGGAAGGACCAACTTTGGAGGCTTCAATGGAGGAGGGAGATGGCTTCTTGACTCCTTCAAACCTTCTCATTTTCGCAGTGGACTCTTTTGGGGGTTTTTATGCCGGAAAAACTGTGTATGGAAATGGGAAGAGGAGGCCTCTATTTATAGGTACCGGATAAGACTAATGAAGCCGTGCGGCCAGAGGTCCTTGGCTAATGCAGCCCGTGCGGCATTATCCACAATGACTCAAAGATGTTTCTAGAATCATGCAAGGTGGCAATTTAGAAGGTTTTTGTAATTAAGAAAAACGTGTTTCTTAATTACTAAGCCTTCCTTCAGCCCCTTAAATGGTTTGGAACAGTTACGAATTGTTCCGAACTCTAGGAAAGTTCGGGGAATTACCGGAAATTTACCGAAATTGTCGGGAAATTAACCTAAGGCATGAGCCGATTTGGGTACTTACACACACGTATTCAAAATATTACCCCGAAGCGATTCTGATGCGCCTTTTCCTTTCTCTCTTAAGGATAAGGCTAATTAATGTGGTCAATCTCGGTCCCCAAAATTCATCGACAACATGGGATCGAATTCAAGAAGCATTCCTTGGTCGATGCCCCACTAAGCAAAACCGCCCAACACGCACGAAGATCACTTCAACTTTTTTGTCAAAACAAAGATAGTGAGACTTTGTATGACGCACAGGATCGGTTCATGTGAACTTCTCGTAATGTGCCTCCACCTACGGGCTGTTCGAAAAGTGGTTGATTACCCATACCTTCTCGCTAAAGGTCTCATATTCAAGATAAGAGAGACCATTGATGCCACCGCAGAGGAGCATTGATGAACAAAGGGAGTCGATGAGGCATATGACCTTATTGAGAATATTTCATTGAACCATTACCAATGGTCAAATGAGTAGGAGCAACAACAAGGTACTGATAAATATAATGTTGACGCAGCTTACTCTTCTCTCTTCTAAGGTTGACATGCTTTTTGAAAATCTGAAAATCTTAATGTCAATCCCGTAGCTAGTGTAAATGTGTTATGTGAACTATGTGGGTCTTAACTCACATAAGACAGATAATCGCGAGTTACTTGACATTACCTCTAATGATCAGCTTAACTTTGTAAATTCTTTTGGACAAAAGGGGGATGTGTATTCTAATACATACAAACCCGAGTGGAGGAATCACCCCAACTTCTCCT